>PITA01000349.1:211432-297440 GCA_004023965.1 Spilogale gracilis | reverse complement strand
TAGAGTTCAAACTCATGACCCCAAGATCAAAAGTGTCATGCCTCCCAGGTGCCCCTACCTGAAAAATGTTCAATGCAGGTGTAAGTGTCCTATTCTGGAGGAAAAAATGCCACAAATGACATTTATTAGTAAAGAAGAGAAGTGAGCAGAATTTAAAGCAGAAAATGTTAGGCTAGCTTTACTGTTCTGTGCAAATACAGTTGAGTTTATGATCAGGACTGCCCTTACCTATAAAGTTGCTAAACCTCTAGCCGTAAGGGAAGAGATAAACACCAGCTGTCAGGCTTTTGGTTGTACAACAAGAAGGCCTGGACAATGAGAAACCTTTTTCTGGATTTGTTCCACTCATGCTTCGTCCCTGAAGTCAGGAGTAACTTTCCGGTAAGGGACTGCCTTTTAAAGTTCTTTTGATATTGAACAAAGGCCCGTGGTCACCCAGAACTTCAAAAGTGAAGGTATCAAAATAATCTACTTGTCCCCGAATATAACATTTCCAGTTCAACCTTTAAAGTTCATTACACATGGCACTCTATGGAGAAGACTGTCAACACTAGGGAGAACCCCAACAGAGAAAAACATGAAAGTTTGGAAGGGTTATACCACTAAGATACCGTTGTTACAGAAAAAGCTGTGGAACCCAAGAAGCCTGAAACAATAAATTCCTGCTGGAGAAAACTGGGTCAGATGTACATGACTTTTCAGGATTTACAACAGAGCCAATCAAGGAAATCATGAAAGAGATTGTGGATATCACAGAAAAGGGGCCGGGGGTGGGAAGGCAAGGTAAAAGTGTTTCAAGATATGGATCTTGGAGAAATTCAAGAGCTAAGAAACAGCACACCAGAGGAATTAACAGAAGATGACCCAATGGAAGTGAGTGATTCCAAACCAGTGCCAGATAATGAGGAAAAAGACATAGAAGGAACAGTGTCAGAAAACAAATTGACATTAGACAATCTGTCAGGTTTATGGTTATTCAAGACTACTTTTGACTTGTTATGATGTGGACCCTTCTGTGACATGGGGATCGAAACTAAAGTGAATGATGGAAGAAGGGTTGGTACCCTATAGAAATATTTTTAGGGAAATTAAAAGCAAGAAAGTCAAATAGAAATTACGATGCATTTCCACAAAGTTCCACCAAGCGTGCCGCCTGTGCTGCCTCATCTTCCACCTCCTGACCTCTTGCGTCTCTGCCATCCCTGCGAGAGCAAGACCAACGCCTCTTCCTCCTCAGCCTCCGTGGAGGGGGGGAGGATGAAGACCTTTGCGATGAGCCACTTCCACTTAATAAACAGAACAAATAGTAAAGAGTCATCATGCTGTACAGTTAAAACTTCTCTAGTGTGTACATGTGCGAGTATCTTCGTGTGAAAACCTAACAACTGTCCAGCGAGGACTGGATGAGACAGTCTGTGTCACCATCATCATTCCTGCCGAGTATTGATTGTATAGATTGTCGTGTCCAAGACCCCTGTGGAAGTAGATAGCCTATCCTTATGGGCATAAAGTGAGTGATTTTCTTTTGCTTTTTAGAGAGGGAGAGAGAGTGCACACGAGTGGGGGTGGGACAGGGAGGAACCGAGGGAGAGGGAAAGAAAGAACCCAAAGCAGGCTCTATTACCGCGAGATCATGATCCTGAGATCACAACCTGAACCAAAATCAAGACTTGGACGCTTAATAGACTGAGCCGCCCAGATGCTGGAAGTGAGTGATATTTAATATAAAATTTGTAATGTGTCATTTATCTTACTGTTTTATAACCTTGCTTTCAAAGAATTACATTACCATATAGTATTACCTTTCTCATAATTGGAGAAACTACACATCAGCCTATCATCATAGGCAAGTAACCATGTTTCTAATACTATATTATAAATATGACCGTAATACTGTAATAGGGTATACCATAAAAATTTTATAACCATTCATTAGTGTATAGACTCGGCTACTGTGAAGCCATTCTATTGATTACACTAGGTTACCATAAAGTAATCATATTGTTTCTTCTTCACTATCAACGCATGGATTGTTATATTTGTAAATATGAATTTATTTTTCACATCATCTTTTCATTTTTGATGTCTAGTGTGAATAATGCGTATAATAGCTACAGTGTTTCTATCTTATAAGACAATATTGATACAGCTAATGACAGGCAGATGATTCATATGGTAAACAGGTGATGTAAACTTATCATATGCATAAATGTAGATGGTTGTTCTCGTCCTTATGCTTCTTTTAATAATTTCCTTTTCTCCAGCTTACTTTGTTGTAAGAATACAATATATAATATTTATACACTTGATATTAGCCAAAAGGCTGAGAATACTTCACAAAATGTTTGTTGATTGATTTTGTCTTCTGATCTATCAGTAAAATTTATAGTGGATGTTCCAACATATGGGTGTCAGCACCCCATCCTCTATGTTGTTCAAGGGTCAAGTGTATCTTAACTGACACCTTCCAGTCTAGACTCTCCAATTTCCTTTGTTTGGAATTAAGATAATCTGGCACCTTAGCAACTGGCCAAGTGAAGGCCGCTCTTAATATGTGTCATTGATTTTTCTGCTTTTAAAACCCTAAAAGCTACTATGAAATATTCTAAGTCACAAAAACTATTTCTAAACCACCAGATATAAAATGTCGTACTCTCACTGTAAACTTGATGTTACCATTGATACTTCCCTGTTAATGGGATATAAATTTTAGGAAATCATTAACAATTTTACAAGTCATTTATGTTTACACATCAGACATGCTTTTCACTCCTAAAAATTCAGGCAAGGAAAGCAACAAGGAAAAATCTTTCATTAACACAGGCTTAACTTCTATACTGACAGACAAAATCACCTTGAGAAATGCTTTTAAAAGTCAAAAGCCTATAAAATTAGGAGTCATTACACTCCCAAATATGCTTTATTATACTGAGTTAAAAGTAAACTGGTTTCAAAAAAAGCCAGGTATTCATAAATGTAATCTCTTTCAACCTCATCATCCTTGCTCTAGCAATTTGCTCTGCCTTTTCTATTTCCTGACACATTACTTTGTATAATTATTTTCATTTAATTAGCAACATTCCATTTGTGTATGTGAATACCAATGTTTCTGTTTATATATTTTATTTTTCTGAAATATATACCAAGATGTGACATACTGGCTTAAACACAGACACAGAATGGTATATAATCGTGGCCACTTAGTTTTCCAATTGCAGAAATATGTTTTCAAGTAATTTCTGGAGAACTGTGTGCTTCAAACCTATTTCAATGCTTTTCACTAAAACTCTCTCAAAATGTAACCATGTAAATTTCATTTATGAATTCCTCATCCAATTGCGGTCCTAAGTCTTTCCCTCAAGCTTCCTCTGTCAGGGTCATACACCGTTAAACAAGTTGGTTTGTGATTTACTTACAAGTTAAACTAAAACTCTGAAAAGGACTTTACGCCTTTACTTTTTTTTTTTTTACCTGAACTCATTTATTAATGGGTGTTACCATACAAACTTCTTTTTTTAATTATTATTATGCCTGTACTTTTTAATCATCATCATGAAATAAGAACAACTGGAAACCTCCTGGCTTATCTTGGGAAAGCTAGCACTCGGGGGCTGTGACAGATGTCCACTGACTCAGTGTAAAGCAGCAGGTTTCAAATCCCTTGGGGTCTTAGCAGGGGTGGAGTTAGGACAAATGAGGGCTGGGCCTGGTTCGGGTTCTCCAACTTTCTCTTCGGGGTCCTCTAGAGCTCACACCTCTAGTTTTATCTGATTTGTATATGCTACCATTGTGTCTGCTCTGCTTGATTGCTTCTCTTTTCTTCTCTCTGCCACCTCCTGCCTTTCTTTTTCTAGGAGGTATGGAATGTGCAGCCCGTCCCTTCTGCATGATTCTGTCCTAATGCCGTTAGGTGGGCCAGAGCAAGGCAGAGGTCTGTGCAGAGGGGCAGCTGGTATAGGGTGTTAGAGACTGGAGCAGAGTGTGCAGAGGGGGTGTGAAGGATGGGGGAGGGTATAGAGCCTGGTGCAAAGAGTCAGAGCAAGATGTCTACGTGGGGGGAGTGGCTTGGCATGATGGGTGGAGCCTGAGCAGAGTGAGGAGAAAGGGTATCCTTCCATGGGGGCAGTTTGGCGCCCAGTTCTATATCCCAAGCATGGTGAAAAGGGCAGGCACGCAGGGGAAAGGCTGGGGCCTGGTGTCAAAGCTCAAGCAGGATGAAGGGGGCTCAGGTATATGAATGAGGGGAGTCAGAGACCAAGCAGGGCAAAGTGTCTGTGTAGGTGGCTCAGAGCTAGGCAAGGTGAAAATGTCCCCACAGAGGCGAGGGGTCTACTGATGAGGACTGGAACCCGAGTGTGGAGGGTATCCATAGGTGAGGGCCGTCCAGAATGAGGTTTTAGGGAACAGAGGGAGAAGATGTTCACAGGGGGTGGGAGTGGGGTTGGCCTAGCATAGGGTGTTGGAGCCTAAGTGAGATAAAGGAGGCATCCATGGGTTCTGATGCCAGCCTCGGAATGTAGCATCAGAACCTGAGTGGGGTTAGAGGTATCCTTGTGAGAGAGAGGTATGTGGTGATGAGAGCCAGGTGAAAAACAGGAAGACTGATCAAATAATTTAAATATACCAACATGAATGCGACCCAGTCTTTCATTGTCAGAGAAGAAACTCTATAGTGTCATTGCATTTGGAAATATTTATATGAAGTCATGGATTTCAATACAGAGATAGATAGTAATCTAAATCTAAATGTGTGTATGCCTATTGTACATATATATGTTTGCCCCAGATTGGTCTCTGATAAGAGCTTGGGAGTCGTACTCCTGCCAAAACAACAAGCACACGGAGTGCCCAGAACTTGACTCTTAAGTACTCTCCGCTAAAGACACAAGAGCTCCTAGGGAAATGGCCAATTCCTGAGTTATGGCAGGGAAAATTCAAGATAAGTCTAGAACATCCTATTGTAGCAAAAATGTAAAGGATGCAAGGAGTGCCTAGGTGGCGCAGGGTGCCTGGGTGGCTCAGTCGTTAAGTGTCTGCCTTTCAGCCTAGGTCGAGATCTTGGGAGCCCTGGGATCTAGCCCTGCATGGGATCCTGGGATCTAGCCCTGCATGGGGCTCCTTGCTCGGTGGGAAGCCTGCTTTTCCCTCTCACTCCCCCTGCTTGTGTTCTCTCTCTAGCTGTGTTTCTGTCAAATAAATAAAAAAAAATCTTTTTAAAGAAATGTAAGGGACTCTAGTAATGATTTGTCAATAGGCCCAGAAACCAGTTTGCCACTGGTCAAATTAGGGACAATATGAGCTTCAGAAAAAATTATAATAGTGTAGTAAAGTATGGTCCCTGGGCGAGCAGTGAGAGCCGCACTGGAAACTTCTTGGAAATGTAAATTTTTTGGGTCTCACTCCAGACCTATAGGAACTCTGGAGATGGGGCTTAGCAGACTTAACAAGCTCTCCAAAGCATTCTCATACACTCAAGTTTGAGAACCACTGAACTAGGAAACCATGAGTCCATTAAAGAAATGAATAAAATGAGTTTGTTGAGGAATATAACTTCTACATGGTCTCCAAAGTACCACTTCACAAAATACTTACTATAAGAGGAAACTTACAATGAAAAAGTGTAGGCTACACCACTTAATGAAGTGATCAAAGTAAGCATAATAAGTAATGGGACAAAATGGAAGTGCGCACTGCCTGATAAGATGTGACAAGAAAACATAACTTCTGTGATATTCCTGCTACACAGATGTGAAACTTTGTAATGAGGAAATGTCAGACAAATCCCCGTTCCCACCTGGGAACCTGGGTGGCTCAGTTGGTTAAGCGTCTGCCTTCGGCTCAGGTCATGATTGCGAGGTCCTGGGATAGGGCTCCGTGTTGGGCTCACTGCTTAGCTGAAAGCCTGCCTCTCCCTCTTCCACTCCCCCTGCTTGTGTTCCCTCTCTCGCTGTGTCTCTGTCAAATAAATAAATAAAAATCTTAAAAAAGAAAAAATCAAGGTCATGAAAATCCTGAGCATCATGAGTTGGAACAGCAACTCATTCTTTTCAACAGTAGTAGACACATTAAAAATGCTCAAATGTTTATGAAGTAAAAAGTTTGCCTTACGTAGCTCTGGAATTTTGGTTTCTTCAAGTCATTAAAGTATTCCTATAAGATATATAAAAAATCAAAACTTTACAATTTTACCCTATTATTTTTTTAATAGTTTAAATCAGAATAGCTGACCTTAAGGCATTCTTTCTCACAGAAACTGGACTACAAAGCGAAATTACCTTGAGGCAGCTCCAAATAACAATACACCACGTCATCAGTACTCGGAATAAGGTGTGTTTTATGTAAACACGTTGCATTTTCGCTTGCCTGGAAATTTGCTAACGAATGCAATTCACTAAGTAATAGTCTCCCAGTTCTAATTTTGGAGGCAATATTAAGACTATGTTCTGTGTATCAATAACCAAGAGTCCTCATCAGATGAGGACTTCATGAGTTGGAAGATAACGCAAGGAAAAAAATCTTCATGATCTTGAGTTAGGCTATGACACCAAAAGCATAATCAACAAAAGAAAGAAAAAATTGACAAATTGGACTTCATTGAAGTTAAACTTCTGTGCTTCAAACAATACCATCAGGAAAGCGAAGAGACTGTTCATAGACGGGTAGAAAACATTTGCAAATCCTGCATTGGTTAGGGTCTTGTATTCAGGTTATACAAATAACATTCCTACAACTCAATGATAAAAACAACCTAGAGCACAGGATCGTAAAAGACACTGCTCCTAAGAAGATATGCAAATGGCACAAAAAGATCCTTAACATCACTAGCCATTAGGAAAATGCAAAATGAAAAGTAGAGGTACTTCACATGCTATGAGACAGCAGGAATGGGACAGCATGAGAGGACAGTAAAATGGTACAGACTTTGGAAATTTGGCAATTCCTCAAAAGGTTAAACATAGAGGAACAGTATATCCCAGTGGTTACACTTTGAGGTATATACCCAAGAGGAAGGAAAACATGTCTACACAGAAGCTTGAACACAAATGTTCACAGCAACATTATTGATAATAGCCCCAAAGTGGAAACAGCCCAAACATCAACCGATGAATAAAATATTAGAATATTTGGTAATAAAAAGAAGCACTCTTTCCTGACACAACACGAATGATACTTAATATACTAAGTGAAAGAAACCAGTCACCAAACACCACATAATACATGATTTCATTTGTAAAATGTCCAGATATAGCACATCCATCGAGATAGAAAGAGGATTAGTGGTTGCTTAGGGCTAGGGGATTGGGGAATGAAAGGGGAGAAACTGCTAACAGTCCATTGCTTTTTGCAATGATGAAAATGTTCTGGAAACAGTTACATGGCTTTAGCAAATATACCAAAAACCATTGAATTTTATACCTTGAATTGAATTGTGTGGTATGTGAATTGTATCTCATAGCTGCTGAAAATAAATAGTAAAGCATCTATTTTCTTCTAAATATTAAGATGACAGCAGTAAGCAAATTCAAAGTCTGAGGAAAGTTATACTTAACTGTCACTTTTCTTGATAAACTAGTTGATAATACCATCAAAGCTTTACTGCAGTCATTTTAACTAGTGTGAATAGTAAACCATAAGGGTCTGGATGAAGACCACATAGTGTTAACAATATTATCAATCAACATCCTCTACTTTTCATTTCTTGATAAAATGATAGGGTTCGCTTGCCAAGCAACGGAACCAGCAGTAGTCCGTGCTTGCCCATACTACACTGGCAGTGGAGGCAGACAGAAATACTGTTGGTTTTATGGCTTAAAATTCTTTCTAGTGGTGAAATTTCATGGGTATACTATTGTAAAAAATATTTCTATTAGTGTAAATGCCAAGTACAAAGTAATACTTTTTAAAGATTTATTTATTTTAGAGCAAGTGAGTGAGGGTGGGGGGGAGTAGGGACAGAGCAAGAGAATCTTCAAGCAGATTCCTTGAAACCAAGAGCTGGGTGCTTAACCAACTGGGCTACCCAGGTGCCCTGAGTACAAAGTAATTTTTGAGAAACCTATTTTGATATTTAAAAGAATGTCATTGCAAATAACCTTTACAGAAATGTACCTTTAATATTTTAGAACACCCAACACCAAATCTATGGAGCCTGACATTATACTTGATAAATGCTGAATGATCTAAAATAACTTAGTTTTAAAAGAAAGCCTTACAATTACTATCAATAAATATAATTTATTTTAATCCTAGACTTCACTATGAAATTTTATCTTGTGAAATGTACAGCAATTTAATACATGTGGATATATATGTAACTGCTACGATACTCTTCAAAGCTACAACCTATATTTGAGAACAAAATTAGCATATCTGAGAGAAAAACGTGGCTAAAGTCCTGGGACCTTTCAAGAATCATTAGGTATACAGTTGAATGCTACCCATTTATAAGAATTTCAGCATAAAAGTAATAAAGATATATAAACAAATGACTTTATATTAACTATGGACATTTTATGCACTGACCCAAAGGTACGAAATTCCTGTATGAAAGTGTGTTCAACTTACTATTTTCTCTTGGTATCTACAGAATCTTGCTTCCTTAATATCAATAGTTACCAATTTGATTAATGTATACCAATTGATAATGTATGCAGGTCCAGTATATAGTCCAAGTAAATTTCATTCAAGAGGAACGGCATGAAAAATAGGCACCAAAATCCTTTCAGGTTTACATATAACTAAGATTTAGAAAAGCTTTAAAAATTACAGAACACATTCTGGAAGAAAACACATCTTGGATTCTATCTGCATGTAAACTCCATGAAGAGGAAGGAAATTTTGTTTACTGCTCTGCCCCTTAGTGCTTAGAACAATGCCCGGCACATAAAAGGCACCTCACAACTATTATGAGCAGCAAAATATGCATAATACCTCCACTACCTTAAAAGGGGGGGGGAACTTCAAGTCACAATATGCACAGCTAAGTTGTAAAATATTTTTTATTGTAAAAACAGAGTCAACAGAAGTCGACAATGCAAATGTCATCCAGAACATTTCCCCTTGTTTCTTCAATTTGCTAGGTTCCGATGGACCAGCATGTTTCCATTAGCACTTCTCAGGTTTCATGGACATTTTGAGATATGTTGATTAATTACATGTATGTATTGCTTGGCAACAAATGTCCATCTGATATTAAACAAAAAAAACCCTGTTGTGTCTTTGTTTTGCATTTCCTACAGGGAGATCTATATATCTTAGATACCTTCACAATTTAACGGTAAAGTTAGTGCCTTAACCAAAGCCCCAAATTCTCCATCACATTATTAATTCAAACTCATGACACCTGCAACATATCCAGATTTAAATGTTTAAAAACAAAAAAGTTTGGAATTTAAAACAATCTTCAGGCTGATTTTTTTCATATTTGAAAGACTAGTTATTTGCAGCATACAAATGGAGAGAATAGTGCAAAATGCATCAAGTTTTATATGATAAATATACTTTCAACCTAAAAGGCTGCCTCAAAAGCAAAGAG
Organism: Spilogale gracilis; assembly: GCA_004023965.1. Taxonomy (NCBI): domain Eukaryota; kingdom Metazoa; phylum Chordata; class Mammalia; order Carnivora; family Mephitidae; genus Spilogale; species Spilogale gracilis. Next base: position 287,905 of record PITA01000349.1, on the reverse strand, counting down.
TGAAAAATTACCAATTCCCAAAAGTAATCCAGACTGACTCAATAAAGTTCACAATTTAGAAAGATCAATTGCTACTCTATTTCTATAGTTTGCAAAAGGATTTCAGAAACAGATTAAACACATAATTGTTTTACAAAAATAGAAATGTTGTTTGGGACTTTACAAAACTTTATAAAATATAATACTATATTTGTAAATTCAAGACAGTTTCACACTGAAATAGACAATACTTCCAGCGATATAAAGTTTAGTCAAACCTAAGGTCTGTCTTGACCATTCTCACACATTATTTTTTCAAAGCCTTCAGCCTAAGTAGATCCGTGCTCTATTATGGGATTTTTTTACAAAAAAGATTGTTTAATTTCAAAGGTTTTATAAAATTTTTCATTTTAGAAATAATGTTAAAGCAGATGAATTCATACCTACAAATGTGTTTTACTAAAAGTAGAAACTAATGCATTGTGACAATTCTGTATTTGATAAATTTCAAACCAACTTTTTAAGAATGAAAACCTACCTACTGATTTAAAATATATGTTTGAAAATTATAATTTGGTACCTATAAAACATAAAAATATAATTACAACTATTTTATGGAAAAATATTTATTCCTATAGAATGAAGAAGCTCTAAATTTAGTTATTTGTAGCTGGCAGATGAGAATTTTATCATTTTATCACCTCAAAGAGCACCAGTATATTTTGAAAACAAACTAAAAGTGAGAAGGTAGGGGCTTATTTCATGTAACAGTGCTATTATGATAAGGCACCCCTTGGTATATGAAATAGCCGAACAAAACATTTCTAAATCACGCTTTTTGTTACTGGTGTCTTAACCATTAGATAGGATGGTTAGGAAAAAGGTAATAATATTAGCTAACCACATTATTCTCCTTTTCCCATCATTTTTTGCTTTTAGTTTTCCCATATAACAGAACATATGGTAAACAACAATGTAGTACATGATCTGTTAAAGAAACGTCTTTTTCCAACCTTCCAACAAAATAATCTAAAATTAAACACAAGTAAGAAACCAAAAATTTATCTGATATACTTTGCAATACTCTATCCCTGTAGAAGAGTGGGGAGAGTTGGATAGGGATGGGGTGAGGACACAATGACAGGACCTATTTTCTATAGGATATATTGAGGCACATAGGTTAAAAGTTTCTCAGGCAAATTCATGGCTACAGCAAAACTGAGAGAAAGCTCAGAATTTTATATTCCCCCCAGAGTTGATTTCTCAGGTAGTCACACCCAATTAAATATTTTAAAATATGTCCTTAGTCACTGCTATCATCATCGTCGTCATCATCAGATACATCATTTAAAGGAGACTTCAGTGACTGACTATAAGAGTCTGATCGAGTAGGCTGGCACGTGGCCATGTCCCCCGTAGAGAGCAGGTCATAGCAGAAGTCACAAATCCGCACAGGCTTAGAGGATTGGCTTGGAAGAAGGAATCTCTTTTCAGAGCAGGGCCCACAGACAACAAAACCACATTTTCGGCAATGGTGACGACGATTAACAGGTGTGAATTTTGCTTTCTGGCAACGCATACATACAGTTGCCTCAGAGTCAGGAACCCAGACAGCAGCGTGTTCATTACTGGGTGTCTTCCCACTTTTGGAGAGTAAATCAGTAACACATTTATTTATGTGATTCATCCATTCTGATTTCTCAGTGGCAGTGGCAGCATAAACAGCAAATGATTTAGTTGGTGTCTTGATAAGCCATCCATTCCTCAAGTCTCCCTCATCTTTGATGGAATCAATAGTGACATTTTCCAGTGGAATAATATGTTGTTTGTTATATTTTTTCTTCTGGATGACAATATTGCCATATACAAGAATATCATTAAATAAGAAAAACTGCCTTGCTTTGGGCTTCTTTCTGCACAACTTAGTCAATACTCCTTCTCCAATAAGAACCCTTCCAGGTATAGTTAAGGGTTGACCAGCTGCTCCAAAACAGTTTTCTACTATATTTATACGTCTAGTATTTGCTTCACTGTTGGCCAAGCGATCTACCATCTTTTCCTTGTAGCCTTAAAAAAAAGAAAAAAAAGAAATTAGCACACAGAAATGATAAATTCATGTAAATTAAAAATTATATAACCTAAATTTACTCTAATAAATCCTTTTACTCAAAGGCAAAATGCTCTAAAATTGTTTCCCTCCAAGATAATCACCAAACATACCAAAAGGGTTAACACTGACTTTTTATAATCATCAAAAACATTTATTAACCATCTCCACATAGTACTATACTCATGAAGTAGGTATTTATAAAAGTATAAATGTTTTACAGGCATAAAGGAATAAACTGGACAATGAATATGTCATCTCTGCAAAATAATAATCTCAGTTCCATGAAATTTAATCTCAGAAGGATTCTAAAGAAGAATGAAAGAAGGGTGAAATTCCGTAAAAACCAAAAGAAATTAATGATTTTTCTAGTAAGCTAGTCCCATTGGGCTAAAGCCTTAATCCTCTCATCTGGATTACCAGAACTTGTCTCCTTGCCTTTGGTCTTGCTCCCTAAATCAACCTTCACGCAGTGATTTCTCAAATGCAAATCTCACCATGACATTATTCAAAAGAACACCCCTCAATCAACAAAATGAAGAATTTTTAGCATGGTATACAAGGCTGTTTATTATCTGGTTCTTTTTTTTTTTTTTTAATTTTATTTATTTGACACACAGAGAGAATTAGAGAGGGAGAAAGAGTAAGAGAGAGCTACATGCACAAGCAGGGGGAACTGCAGAAGGAGAAGCAGGATCCCTGCTAAGCAGCCAGCCAGATGCAGAACTCAATCCTAGGGACACTGGGATCATGACCTGCACGGAAGGCAGACACTTAACCTACTGAACCACACAGGCCTGCTTACTTACCTTCCCAGACTTGTCATTAGTCACTCGTCATCTCAAACTTTATGTTCTAAAAAAATTCTCCTACTTAGAATCTATCTCATCCATGCACGCCTTCTCTCGTGCTGTTTTACCCTTTACTACTTACTCAGAGCTAACTTACTGATCTGATCCTTCAAGACTCACTTTAGTTTATCATATTGAAGCCAGAAGTCTCCCTTAAACTCTTTTAGGCTAAATACCCTCCTCTGTGCTCTTTACATTCCTTGTACCTTCTGGCTTCATTCTTACCAAAGGATTGAAATCTGTCTTCTTTAAAGGCTGCACTAGTACCTAAAAGAGACCATCTGGTATCTTTGAAACGGACACTCTCTGGCACAGCTAAGGTGATCAAAAATGCTGACAAGAACATTTTGGCACTGTACAAAAAACTCATCTACTCTTGGGGTGCCTGGGTGGCTCAGTTGGTTAAGTGACTGCCTTCGGTTCAGGTTATGATCCTGGAGACCCGGGATCGAGTCCCACATCGGGCTCCCTGCTTCTCCCTCTCTCACTCCCCCTGTTTGTGTTCCCCCTCTGGCTGTGTTTCTGTCAAATAAATAAAATCTAAAACAAAACAAAACTCATCTACTCTTAAATGATCATAGATTTAATCTCTAGATCCAATAGTGACTTCACTCAAGTTCTTCAGTTGTGACCTGTAGATCTACTAACCTAATACTACTACAACCAACTCATATTAAAGAGAAGACGAGCACTTAAAATCTAACAGCATAGTCTAATTCTAGTATTCCATTCACAAACTGATGACACTCTACCCCTTCTTGGCCTCCATTATAAAGGTTCTGATTATTCCTGAATTTGTCTCTAATTTTGGGTCCTTATCAAGCCCTCTTGCTCTCCACAAGGATAGGCTGTGCCCTGAAAGTTATTCCCAAGAAATTATATGATAATGCATGGTTCCAAACTATGATGACTTCTTTTTCTAATAAAAGCAAACGTGCCAGCCAATTAAAGGTTTACTGTCCTATAAAGTGCATCACAGAAGACGAAATAAAAATAGCTCATAAACATGAAAAGAAAGATTGACCCTCTTCCCATGTTTATGCATAAAGAAATAACAGGAGAGTATTTTTTTCACTTATCAGATTAACAAAAATTTAAAAAATTTCCCAAGATGCAGTACTACTGACGATATAGGGAAACAGTCACCCTCATACGCTATAGAAAATATGTGTATTCACTGATCTAGGGATTTTATCAAAAGAAATCCCAGTCGAGTGCATAAAGATAAGAACAAGAATATCCAACACAGCACTGTTCATAACATACACACAAAATTGGAAAAGCTCCAAATGTCCACCAAGAGGAACTGGTTAAATAATTTATATACACCCATAACAATATGCTAGTTATCTGTTAATAAGGAGAAAGATCTAGGGGTGCCTGGGTGGCTCAGGTGGTTAAGCGACTGCCTTCAGCTCAGGTCATGATCCCAGAGATCTGGGATCGAGCCCCGCATCGGGCTCCCTGCTCAGCGGGAAGCCTGCTTCTCCCTCTCTCACCCCGCCCTGCTTGTGTTCCCTCTCTAGCTGTGTTTCTCTCTGTCAAATAAATACATAAAATCTTTTAAAAAAATGAGAAAGATCTAAACACAGTGATATGGAAAAATGTTCAATATATTTAGGTGGGGGAAGAGTTGAACATCATAATCTCTTTTGTCTCAAATATGTACTGCATTTCATCAAATCTAAGATGCTATAGATTTTAAGACACATCTTCATTTTATGTGCCACTGAAAATAAAAAATGCAGCCAATTACATCATGGTATACCCACTTATATGATTTCCTAATTTCAGAGACATAAAACAGAGTAAAGCATGTTCATCCTTAGACTCAATGAAATATGGTATAAATGCAAAATCATAGACACTTGTAAATATGTAAGCACACACAGATAATAAAATTAGAGAACTATATACCATAATATCAACAATTGTTATTTATCTCTGAGAAGTACAATTATGGATAATTTTTCATATTTTGCACTATCTTTAAACATTCAGGGGCGCCTGGGTGGCTCAGTTGGTTAAGCGACTGCCTTAGGTCATGATCCCGGAGACCTGGGATCGAGCCCCACATCGGGCTCCCTGCTCAGCGGGAAGCCTGCTTCTCCCTCTCTCACTCCCCCTGCTTGTGTTCCCTCTTTGGCTGTGTTTCTCTCTGTCAAATAAATAAAAATCTTAAAAAAACAAAAAACAAAAAACAAAAAACATTCAACAAGTATTTATTTTGTTAGGCACAGATCTAAGTGCAGAAGAAAAAAATATACAACACAGGCAAGGTCCCCTGCTCCTTAAGGCTTACATCCTAGCTGGTGAGGAGTGAAACAGAAAACAAAATCGAGAACCAGCTTGTAAATCAATGTTATGATTAAAGTGATTTAAAAAAAAAAACAACTGGGAAACTATTCAGACTGGACGGTCAGGGAAGGCCTTTCTAAAGTGGCATTATTTCAGCTGATTAAGGAGGAAATACATAGACAGATATGAGGTGTGGAGACAGAGAAGTATATTTCAAGCAAAAGAAGTAACGGTGAAGGTCCTAAGGCAGAAAGAGGTTGGCATGTTTAGAGACCTGAAAGTACTTATTTATTCCCGTCTAAATCAACTGCAGATTCTGCTGCTTTGGACATACAGTTAATTAAGCAGCTCATATGCAATGCAAACAGTTTCCTACTACTGCTACTACTAGAGTTAATACCAGCTAAATTTGTACAGTACTTTTCACATTTATTATCTTCTGCTCTGTCTCAAATTCCTGTAAAGTAATTAGAGAAGTTTTTACGTTTTCCAAAGCAGCGTATAATATTAGCTGAAATGTAACCTGAAGGAGAAACTAAGCAAAAGAGAGAGATTCAATAAGGTTCCAGGCAAAACAGCCTGTAAGGAATTCTACTCATTGGGAGTCCAGCAATTAGCTGAGCACTTTTTTTTTTTTTTTTTTTTTTTAGCTGAGCACTTTGAATGCAATAAAGTATATTCTAGTCACAGCAACCTTAAAAAGATATATACTATTTTAACTTCATTTTATAGATGAGTAAACAGATTAAAAAGAAGTTAAGTACTCTGCCCAAGGCTGTCACAGAATTAAGGCTTCAATCTGATTCCTCGGTTCTGGTCCCAGTGTATTATGGTACATTAATTATTTCCTACAGCTCCACTGACTCAACAAGAACTGAGAAAGCTATTGCGAACCTTTGGATCTTCACAGCAAAACCTACAAAGAAGGAAGAAGAGCATACCAACTTGAGCAAATAACCTGAAATGACAGGCCATCACAATTTATTTAGCCAGTCTCTTGAATGTCTAACTCTTCGAATTTTGCAATATATTAAGCCTGAATCTCTTTTCATAACTCTTGCCTCATTTACGAATGATGCAACAAAAAGCAAGCTTAGGCATAATTGGTATTTGGCTAGAACAAAAGAGCTTTCAAAGTTTGTTAGTGAACCACATAAGAAGTACATTTCATACTACAAGGTTATAAATACATAATTCCTTCAACTATAACATATATTATCTTCATTTTTTTTTTTAAAGATTTTATTTATTTTGACAGAGAGACACAGCCAGAGAGGGAACACAAGCAGGGGGAGTGAGAGAGGGAGAAGCAGGCTTCCCGCCGAGCAGGGAGCCCGATGTGGGACTCGATCCCCGGTCTCCAGGATCATGACCTGAGCCGAAGGCAGTTGCTTAACCAACTGAGCCACCCAGGTGCCCCTATTATCTTCATTTAAATAATGATAGTCACAGCCCACTTGATTGTTTTCACTAATGCACTGTAACCTACACCGGAAAACAATGAGCCCGAAGAGCTTAAGACCTTTCCATTATCCCTGTTAGTCCTAAAATATTTTCTGTATGTGTCAGACAGGAAGAAGGAAAGCACTGAGCTAAAAAACCCAGGAATATACAAATGCCACACACACACACACACACACCCCCACAACACAGATAGTTGGGTGTCCAGCAGGAACAGCTCAGAGAGGACTGGGAGAATAGGGGGAAGTTAGCAAAAGGGAAATCCAAGTACCACTTTTAGCTGGATTACTGCTAGATACCCCAAAGTGAGATTCTTTGGCAAACTGGATTAGGATACTACCCTTTGGCTCAGGGCCTCACCAGGGCCTCTGCCTTTCCTCAAAGCTCAAATCCAAATTTACCACCAGCATACTGAGGTTCCAAGCAGTAAGAACTCTTAAAGACTTTTGTGAGAATATTACAAGATTAGTCAGCCTACCCAAGGAGTGAGTCCTTTGCATAACTTACTCATTGAAGGGCACAGAAAGAGGAAGCAGAAGACAACTATAAGACATGGCACAATTAAATCTGTCTACTTTTCTTAGGAAGGAAGGAAGACAGGACTATAGGAAGAGCAAGGAAGAAAGCTTCTGCATCTCCTAGCAGAGATGACTTCTTTAGAATAGTTTCCAAGAAGTAAAATTATTGGTCAAAAGACATGAATGTTTAAGGCTCCTGCTACCTTTTACAAAATTTCCATTCTGAAAGATAACACCAATTTACCAAGCAGCACAATTACTGTATCTATCCCATCTTGTCTCACATATTTTTCTTTTTTAAAAAGTAACCAGTAAACAAGATAGATTTCAAAAATGGTACCTCATTTCATTAATTTACTTTATTTATCCAACAGCTATTGAACGCTTTTTAGATGACATTCACATTCTTTTCCTCTTAGAGCACAGAGTCTACTGAAGGAGAAAGACAGTAGGTAAGTAAACAAATAGGTGATTCTGAAAGGTGAAGTGCAATGAAGGAAATCAGCAGGGTGTCAAGATACAGGGAAAAACTCATTTACTGTGTAGTTCAAAAAGGCGGTGGTGCTATACATGGAGGCTTAAAGGATGGAGAGTCAGCCATATAAAGGAACTAATACTACGGACAAAGGCACTAAGACAGCAAAGAACAATACAATACTTTTAGTTCAATTAAATTTTTTCATGGCTACCTACCAAGGGCAACCACTTTCTAAAATATTTATTAATTACCTATATTTCTAAGCATGTATGTTTAGGGGTTATCAATATGTATGAGAATGTTTTACACATAAAGGCTAAAAACTTTATTTCTTTGCTTCTCCTAGTATATTAAGCTGTAATTTTAAGGAGTTTGACATAGCGGCAGTTTTAACTCTTACTGATATATTCCTTTGTGATTTTTCTTCTATTACTCCTAAGCTCTCCTTATCCAGGTATCAGACACACCTACAGATTTCCTCTGCTATCTCAAAATAGAGCATTCCTAAGAAACCTTCTGTAAGCCAAAAAGGCTTAAAGCAAAAAAGCAATTCCCATTAATTTACATGGATAAATTTTTGAGTGTTCCCAGACTGAAAACCTCCCCCCACTTTAGGCTTTTCTGATTCCTTAGGACACATCTTTTTTTTTTTTCTTTTAAATATTTTATTTATTTGAGGGGCGCCTGGGTGGCTCAGTTGGTTAAGCGACTGCTTTCGGCTCAGGTCATGATCCTGGAGGCCCGGGATCGAGCCCCACATCGGGCTCCCCGCTCAGTGGGAAGCCTGCTTCTCCCGCTCTCAGTCCCTCTGCTTGTGTTCCCCCTCTGGCTGTGTTTCACTCTGTCAAATAAATAAATAAAATCTTAAAAAAAATATATCTTATTTATTTGAGAGAGAGAGAGAGAGAGAGAGAGAGAGCGCGCGCAAGCATGAGAGGGGAGGTCAGAGGGAGAAGCAGACTCCCCGTGGAGCTGGGAGCCTGATGTGGGACTTGATCCCAGGACTCCGGGACCACAACCTGAGCCAAAGGCAGTGGCTTGACCAACTGAGGCACTCAGGCGCCCTCCTTAGGATACACCTTGTTTTGTTTTTTTTTTTTTAAAGATTTTATTTATTTTACAGAGAGAAACACAGCCAGAGAGGCAACACAAGCAGGGGGAGTGAGAGAGGGAGAAGCAGGCTTCCCGCCGAGCAGGAAGCCCGATGTGGGACTCGATCCCAGGTCTCCGGGATCATGACCTGAGCCGAAGGCAGTCGCTTAACCAACTGAGCCACCCAGGCGCCCCAGGATACACCCTGTTAACAGGTATACAAAAATAACTCAAGATAAAACAAAGATGCTTTATCAAAGACACAGTTCAAAACTATGGCAGCTTGATGTGGAGATGCTGAGTTCCAGGAAAAGAGCTTGGTGGGGTCACTCTTGCTGCTCAGGTCATGTTCTGCCTCTATAATGGCTCACTGCAAAACAAACACTATTTTCTTTTTTATATATATTTTTGTAAGTAATCTCTACACTCAATGTGGGGCTCAAACTTAACCCTGACATCAAGTGTCACATGCTAGATCTACCAACTAAGCCAGCCAGGTGCCCCCAAACAAGACACTATCTTCACTTATTTCACCTTTTTTCATAAAAGTAAAACATGTTCTTTGAGTTTCTTTCAGCTAGTGAAAACAGGTACTAATGTAGGTCTTTCATAAAAGTGAGTTGTGTAATGCAAAGTTCAAAAAGTGGGGTATACCTGTATTATTGTCCATATTTAGAATGTGAACTTTATATTTAATTCTTCTATCCACCTGATCTTGACATAGGTAAAAAATCCCTTTTTTTCTTTTTAAATATTTGCATGCTAAAAGAGCTAACCAACTGCTTCAGATACTCTGTGACCTCAGGTTTCCCCCTTTGTAAATGGGAATAATAATAGCAACAGCTACCTCAGGAAGAGTATTAAATGATAATACATATAAAATGTTCAGCTAGTAGTAAAGAAATGATAGCACATATTAATGGCATTAATCTAATTTATGGTTTAACAACACTCTCTTTTTATTAAACTTTTAGATACTCTAGTATCTGCTTCCAGGATTCAGTCAAATCTGTTAATGGGTTTTCTAATTCTTATGTGAGTACCATGCATCTTGCAGGACTAGTCTGGGCTGTTCCCATTACTTACCCTTTTTAAAAAGCTCTGTTTATTTGTCCAGATGAAGTGTACTTAGAACAGTGGTTTTCAACCTTAACTGTACATTGGAACCACGGAGAGCTTTAACTTTCAGTATACCAGAAAAAATAGTGCTCCCAATTTACTGAGTTCCAAATTTTTAATATTTTAAGCCATTTTACGACTAATTTATAGAAATAAAGGAATAGTTAAAAAATGATCTTAAGAATGATCTTTACAAAAGATTAAACATAACAAATTTCACATTTCTTTTATTGAAGGTACATGTATCCAAAAAACCAGCATCCTTTGAATGCAGCACTACTTAAAAGCTATCATGCATGAATCTATAATGTACTCATTTCTGTCTTTTGGAGTACTATTTAATGACTCTGAGTTTGAGAAAACGAATCTAGAATATCATCTGAACATTTAGTCTGAGATTTCCCTTACAATGATTCACCAACATTATTAGTTTAAGTGTTGCTATTTCTTTATACTCATATTCTGACTTGTCTGGTAGTTCTGAAAAGTCTACCTTTTCTGATATTTTTCTTTGCAGTTAAAGATGAAAAACGTAGAATTAAAAAAAAAAATCTAAATTCTCAAATGTTAAATGAAGGCTTAAAACAAAGAAAAGAAAAAGAAGGATGAATATCTCCAAACTGTTTCTGTATCTTTTTGAAAGATGATGCAGTACTTTGGGCAATGCCATAAACAAAACTGAAAGATGGTGTAATAGTGACGATTTATTTCATCCTTGTATCATACTTCTAGGCAACTACATTATTATTCCACTATTTTTTCCTTTTTGGTTAAATAATTCTTAGGACACTGGAATAGTGAACTGCTTCAAAATATAAAAAGCAAGGTCATTAAGATCCCGTATTGTATATTTATGTATGTCCTATGAAGCCAGATGTAACTGCAAGCTAGAATGAATTTTATTCTATTTTTTAGTAAGCAATTTCCCTTTTTGTTTTGCAGATCTCTAAGAAATACTAAAAGTTACAAAGCATCAATTACTACAAACAATTTTAACTGTTTAAAATAGAAACTCAAAAACCAAAAATGGGAGCCAATCTGATGATAAACAAATGGTCATAGAAATACTGATCCCTAGGTCCCTCCCCCAAAATAAATATTCTGATTTTATTGGTCTAGGGTACAGAAGGAATGGCTGGAAACTGGAATATTTTATTTAATTTAAAAATTTTTATTTTTAAAAGATTTGTTTTAGAGAAAGAGAGAAAACATCAGTGGGGGGAAGCAGCAGAGGGAAGAGACAGATCAACATGGGATTTGATCTCAGATCAAAGACCTGAGCCAAAACCAAGAGTTGGATGCTTAACCAACTGAGCCACCCAGGTGCCTCTGAACACTGGAATATTTTAAAGTTCCCCCAAGTAATTCTAATATGCAGCTAAGGCTTAGAACCATTTTTCTATTACAATAAATTGAAGAACAAAATCCACTAAATTTTTATGGAATTCATACTAGACCCATACACTAATTTAGAATAGTTAACATCTTTCTAAGTTTTCTTTTCTTTAAAGATTTTATTTTTAAGAACCTCTATACTCAATGTGAGGTTCGAACTCAAAACCCCAAGATCAAGAGTTCCATGCTTCACTGACCAAGCCAGCCAGGGGCCTCAAACATTTTAAGTTTTTATTGTTCCTAGTCAGGTTGATAGTATCTCTTCCCAAGGTTTCAGATCTTCTTTTGTAGCACAATAATTCTGTAGGTTTCTTCTTACAAGATTATTTCTTTTTTCTTTTTCGTTTCTTTTTTCTTTTCTTAGGGAGGGGTGAGGAGAGCAGAGAGAAAGAGAATCTAAGGAGGCTCCATGGAACCTGACATGGGACTTGATCTCACAACCCTGAGGTTATGATGTGAGCTGAAATCAAGAGTCCTACGCTTAACCAACTGAGCCACCCATGTGTCCCTACACATTTCTTTAGTAGGTTCCCAGGTATTTCATAGTTTTTGTTGCTATTTTAAATCTAATTTTTTCCCATTATATTTTCTAATTAGTTACTAGTATTGACCAGAAAACTGATATTTCTGTCTTTTCTCCCCCATGTCCAGCCATTTCACAGAACTCTAAAAGTTCCAATTTTCCAAATGACTTCCCCTTTGTCTTCTTTTCCAGCAAACAGTGTGTGGCAGTGCTATTTCATAGCTAAAAATCATCCCTGGCAAAAGAACTAAAAAAAAAAAACAAACCCAAAAACAAACTTAAACTTTAATAAAGCTAGATTTGTGTATCAATTAAAAAATTAAACAATCCGAAGTTTCAAGTTATCTCCTTCACAACTGTAGGTAAGAACTGCATTTGAACTGTCCAAACTCCACTCCAGTCTTTTAGTAACATCTTGTTTCTGTTCTTCAGTAGAATGTCTACCACCTGTTAAAAATGTAACACTAGAAGAGGCAAAAACTCTTTCTAAAAAAGAGAGAGAATACCATTTACAATGGAGAAGAGAGCCCAACTGTCACAGAATATTATGGCCCAGTTCTTACTGAAAATCAAAACTTCTTATCTCATCTCTGCAGGTGAGTTTAAAACAAAAAATCATCTAATTAATTTCTTACATGTACCCATGACATCTGCTATCAGTGAACATCAGTATTCAACTACGCATTATAGTTGGAAAAATCAATAAACTATGAACCACGAGATCTGGATTCTAATCTCAGCTGGGACACTAAGAGACTTCATACAAATTACCTAACTGCTGGGGAGATGGGAGGAGAGGGGGAGGAAGAGGCACAGCAGCTACCACCTTAAATAAAGTAATCTCTAAAGCACCTTCTGTCTTTAAAATAATAAACTCTGATTGTAGTTGGGCTATGTTTCTGGTTTACTGCAAAGCTGATTTGCCTACAAATTAATTTGTAATCAAAATTTTGCCTGCGTCTTAATATCAATCAAGATTTTAAAATCTGTTGTTACCGCTGAATTGAGACTACAGAAAACGTAAAATGAGAGACAAACAAAAAAGTGAAGAAAGAAGAGGAAAAATAGTAATGAACTATCAGAAACATATCCTCCCTGGGGAAATGTAAAAGTATTAAAGCAAACTACGCTTCCTCTCAATACAGCTAAGTCAAACCATTACGCTGTGTGCCTACCACATACAAAAAGGATAGGACCATTTTCATTTTCAAAATTCTATAGTTTAGTAAGCATAAAACAATAATCAGGAAATTCTAGGTAAGATTTTCAATAAAATATCAGGATGAGAAAACAAATACTTTGAAATTTATCAAATTAAATTTATAAATCTCAGTAAATTTTACTTATACTATCAATAAAAAGAGACTAAAGATTTGTCCTCCCCTTTCCAAAAAGATTTCTGTCACTGTGACAAACCAACTACACATGTATTGTTACTATGGTATAACTAACATATAACGTATTAGCTCCAAGTATACAATATTTTGACATTTGTATACACTGCAAAATGATCACCACAGTAAGTCTATTTACCATCTGTCACCACACAAATTTTGTTTTCTTGTGATGAGATTTACTCTCGACTTTAGAAAGCGCACAATATTACTGACTACTGTCACCATGCTATATGTACTACCTCCCCGATGACTGGAAGTTTGTTTCTCTTGACCCTCTTAACCCATTTCACCCTGACCCGGGGCAACCACCATTCTGTCTTTGAGTTTTTTGCTCATCTTGCTTTTAGATTCCAATTTTAAGTGAGATCATACAGTACTGTCTCTGGCTGGCTTACTTCATTAGCATAACATGCTCAAAATGGCGAGATCTCATTCTTTTTTATGTCTGAGCACTATCTTGTTACATATATATTATATATTTAATATATATATATACACACACACACATTCTAACAGGTGTGAGATGTTATCTCATTGTGGTTTTGACTTGCATTTCCCTGATGACGAGTGATACTGAGCATCTTTTCACAGGCCTATTGGCCATCTGTATGTCTTCTTTGAAAAACTATTCAGATCCTTTGCCCATTTATTAAAAACTGGTTTTTTTTTTTTTTGGCTACTGAGTTATAATAATTCTTTATATATTTTGGATATAAACCCCTTATCAGATATATGATTTGCAACTATTTTCCCCTATTCAGTAGGTTGCCTTTTTATTTTGTTGATGGCTACCTTTGCTATGCAGAAGCTTTTTAGTTTGATTTAATTCTACTAGTTTATTTTTGCTTTTGTTTCCTTTGCTACTAGAGTCAGACCCAAAAAAATCATTGCCAAGACAAATGTTAATCAGCTCATTGCTTATATTTTCTTCTAGAAATTCTATGATTTCAGATCTTACATTTAAGTCTTTAATTCAAGTTGATTTTTGTGTATGGTAAAGGACAGTATCCTAGTTTCACTCCTTTGCATGTGGCTGTCCAGTTTTCCAAATACCACATTTTAAAGAGACAGTCTTTTTCCCATTGTATATTCTTGCCTCCTTCAATATAGTCTGAAATCAGGGAGTGTGATGCCTCCACTTTTGTTCTTCTTTCTCAAGATTGCTTTGGCTATTCAGGGCCTTTAGCGGTCCATACAAATTTGGGGAATGTCTGTTCAATTCTGTGAAAATGACCACTGGGATTTTGGTAGGGACTGCACTGAATCTGTGGGTTACCTGGGAAATATGGACATTTTATGAATATTCTTCTAAACCATGAGCATGGAATATCTTTCCATTTATTTGTGTCTTCTTCAATTTCTTTCATTAGTATCTTACAGTTTTCAGTGTGCGGGTTTCTCATCTCTTGGTTAAACGTATTCCTAGGTATTTTATTCTTTTTGATGCAGTTGTAAATGGAACTGTTTCCTTTCTCTTTCGGGTAGTTTGTTGTTACCATATAGAAATGCATTTTTTATTTTCTATGCTGTGACTCTACTGCATTCATTTATTAGTTTTAATAGTCTAATGGCAGAGTCTTTAGGGTTTTCTATATATAAAAGCAAGTCATCTGCAAATAATGAGTTTTGCTTCTTTCCAATTTGGACAGCTTTTATTTCTTGCTTAACCACTATGACTAGGGATTTCCAATACTATGGTTAATAAAAGTGGTGAAAGTGGGCAGGCATCCTTGTCTTTTTCCTAATCTTAGAGGAAAAGCTTTCAGTTTTTGACCATTCAGTATGATCTTAGCTGTGACTTGTCACACATAGCCTTTATGTTGATGAATGTTTTCTCTATACCCACATATTCAAAGTTCTTATCACAAACAGATACTGAATTTTGACAAATGCTTTTTCTACATCTACTGAGGCAACCATATAATTTTTATCCTTTGCTTTATTAATGGGGCGTGTTACACTGATTTGCAAATGTTAAACCATCCTTGTATCCCTGGAATAAATCCCACTCAATTATCCTTTTAATGTACTGTTGAGTAAGGGTTTGTGAATTTTTATTTATTTTTATTTATGAATATTTTATTGATAATTTTTTTCATCTGTGTTCATCAGGAATATTGTCCTACAATTCTTTTTGTGTGTGATGCCCCTGTATGGTACGGGTATAAGAAAATACTGGTCTTGTAAAGTCAGTTTGAAAGTATTCCCTCCTCTTCTGTTTTTCAGAAGAGTTTGAGAAGGGTAGGTATTAACTCTTTAAATGTTTGGTAGAATTCATCTGTGAAGCCTTTCGATCCTGGACTTTTGTTGGGAGGTTTCTGATTACTGCTTTGAGCTCCTTACCTGATCAATCTATTTAGATTTTCTTTTTTCTTTTTTTTAAAAGATTTTATTTATTTATTTGATTATTTATTTGACAGAGAGAAACACAGCCAGAGAGGGAACACAAGCAGGGGGAGTAAGAGAGGGAGAAGCAGGCTTCTGGCTGAGCAGAGAGCCCAATGTGGGGCTCGATCCTGGGTCTCCAGGATCATGACCTGAGCTGAAGGCAGTCGCTTAACCAACTGAGCCACCCAGGTGCCCTCAATCTATTTAGATTTTCTACTACTTCATTTTTCAGTCTTGGAAAATTGTGTATTTCTAGAAATTTGAATCCATTTCTTCCAGGCTGTCCAATTTGTCAATGTGTGTTTATAGTAATCTCTTATGACCCTTTGCATTTCTGTGGTATCAGCAGTAACTTTTCTTTCATTTCTGATTTAAGCCCTCTCTTTTCTTCTTGGTGAGTCTAGCTAAAGCTCTGTCAATTTTATCTTTAAAAAAAACAACCAGCTTTTACTTTCATTGATTTTTCCTGTTATCTTTTTAGACTCTTTTTCATTTATTTCTGCCTGGATCTTTATTTCCTTCCTTCTGCTAATTTTGGCTTTGTTTGTTCTTCATTTCCTATTTCTTTTAGGCATACAGTTGGATTATTTGGGATCTTTCTTGTTTCTTAAGGTGGGCCTATAATGCTATTACTTTCCCTCCTAGAACTGTTTTTGCTGCTTCCTATAGACTCTGGTAAATTGTGTTTCCATTTTTATTTGTCCCAAAATATTTTAAAAACAAATTAAAAAAAAATTTATTTAAGGGGTGCTTGGGTGGCTCAGTTGGTTAAGCGACTGCCTTCGGCTCAGGTCATGATCCCGGAGACCCGGGATTGAGCCCTGCATCGGGCTGCCTGCTCGACGGGAAGCCTGCTTCTCCCTCTCTCCCTCCCCTTGCTTGAGTTCCCTCTCTCGCTGTGTTTCTGTCAAATAAATAAATAAAATCTTCTAAAAATTTATTTAAGTAGGCTCCACACTGGGTGAGATCAAGACCTCAGGGTTGAACTCACAACTCTGAGATCAAGACCTGAGCTAAGATCAAGAGTTGGGCGCTTAACCAAGTAAGCCACCCAGGTTCCCCCAAAGTACTTTTTAAAAAAATTTTCTCCACTGATTTCTTCATTGACACACTGGTTGTTCAGTAGCATGTAGTTTTCTCCAAATATTTGTGATTTTCCTAGTTTTCTTCTTGCAACTGATTTCTAGTTTCAAACCACTGTGGTCAGAAAAGATGCTCGATACAATTTCAATTTTCTTAAGTTTGTTGAGACTTGTTTTGTGGGGTAACATATGATCTATGTAAGTCTGTCTAGTCTACTGTGTTGTTTAAAGCTGATGTTTCTTTATTGATTTCCTATCTGGGTGATCTATCCTCTAATGTAAGTGGGACATTAAAGTCCCCTACTATTACCATATTCCTGTCAATGTCTCCCTTTAGGTCTGTTATGTACAACTAACATTATGTAGGTGCTCCTATGTTGGGTGCATAAAGATATACAAATGTTACAATCCTTGTTGGATTGACCCCCTTATCATTATATTAATGTCTATGCCTATCTTTGTCTTTTACTACAGTCTTTTTTAAAAGTCTAGTTTGGGGGCGTCTAGATGGCTCAGTTGGTTAAGCGACTGCCTTTGGCTCAGGTCATGATCCCGGAGATCCAGGATCGAGTCCCACATCGGGATCCCTGCTCGGTGGGAAGCCTACTTCTCCCTCTCTCACCTCCTCCTGCTTGTGTTCCCTCTCTGGCCGTGTTTCTCTCTGTCAAATAAATAAAATCTTAAAAAAAAAAAAAAAAGTCTAGTTCATCTGATATATTCTTTTGGGTTCTATTTGCATGAAAAAATCTTTTCACATCTCTTCACTTTCTATGTCTGTTGCCTACAAAAACCTACCTCAGATGTAAAGACAGACCACTATGTCTTTGGCTGGAGGATTTAGTCCTTTTACATTTAAAGTAATTACTGATTCATGGCTGTTTTGTCTGTCCCTTTCTTCTTCTCTTGCTCTTCTCCCTTGTGGTTAACACTTTCTTCAGTATTATGCTTAAATTTCTTTCTTACCATGTTTTGTGTATCTATAATAGGTTTTTACTTTGTCATTACCATGAGGCTCAGAAACAACATCCTATATTTTAAAAAGTCTATTTTGACTTGATAGCAATTTAAGTTTAAATGTATTCTTAAAACTCTAACACTTTTGACCCCCCCATGTTTTGTTTTTGATGTCACTTTTTATTTTGTAATGAAATTGATTATTGTAGTTACAGGTTTTTAAAAAACTACTCTTAACTTTTAACATTCATATTAGCTTTATAAATAATTTACCTGCTCTCTTTACTACATATTTACCTTTTCCAGTGAGATTTT
Organism: Spilogale gracilis; assembly: GCA_004023965.1. Taxonomy (NCBI): domain Eukaryota; kingdom Metazoa; phylum Chordata; class Mammalia; order Carnivora; family Mephitidae; genus Spilogale; species Spilogale gracilis. The sequence continues at coordinate 269,948 of PITA01000349.1, read as the reverse complement.
TATTTCCCAATGTTACCTTATTATTAATGTCCTTTATTTTCAGCTTAAAGAAGTCCTTTAAACATTTCTGTAACATTGGTTTACTGGTAACCAACTCCTTTAGCTTTTGTTTGGGAAAACTCTTTACCTCTCCTTCAATTCTGAATAATAACCTTGCCACATAAAATATTCTTAGTTGGGAGTTATTTTTCAGTACTTAGAATACATTGTGCCATATTCCCTTCTGGCCTGCAAAGTTTCTGCTGAAAAATATGCCTTAGCTTGTTACCAGTTGTTTTTTCTCTTTCTGCTTTTAAGATGCTCTGTTTTAAGTTTTGACCTTTTAATTACAATGTGTCTTGGTGTGGATCTTTGGGGATTCATCTTGTTTGGAACTCCCTAGGCTTCCTGGATCTGGTTATCTGTTTCCTTCCCAAGTCAGGAAAGTTTTCAGCCATTATGTCTTCAAATAAGTTTTCTGCCCCTTTCTCTCTCTCTTTTCCTTCTGGGACCCCTCTATGCAAATGTTATTCTGCTTTATGTTGTCCCATAGGTTCCTTAAGCTATCTTCTTTTTTTTTTCCTCCCACTGCTCTGTTTGGGTGAGTTACACTGCACTGAATGCTAAATTACTGGTCCTTTCTTTTGCTTCATCTAGTCTGCTGCTGAGTGCCTCTAGTGTATTTTTCAGTTCAGTTTACTGTATTCTTCAGCTCTGTGAGTTTGTTGGGCTTTATCTTTCTAGCTCTGCTGAAGTTCTCATTGTGTTCATTCTTCTAAGTTCTGTGAGCATCTTTATGACATTACTTTACTAGGGCAGAGACCCCTGGCTCCTCAAGGAGCAGCTCCACTTGTGAGATCGATCCCAAGTGTGCACTGCCACAATAGATGGTGGTTTTTGGCAAGATTGCATCTCTGCCTCTCCTACCTGTCTCAGTGTGGCCCTTTTGTTGTGAAGGAGCTGTTTGGCTAGCTTTCAGGTCTTGCTCAGAGGAAACTGTTCCACAGGTAGCTGTAGATTCAGTGTGTCTGTGGCAGGAGGAGAGTTCCTATACTATCATCTTGAACACCTCTTCCACAACATATATTGTAGAAATTGGTGGTTAAAAAAAAAAGTTCATGTTTTAGGGAAGAAGAAAAAAGGGACAAGCATTTATATTTTAAATTTAAACTCATATAAACCTGGATTGAGAACTGAACAAAATTTTGAACATTTAGAGAAAAGCCATAGTAATTTTTAAAAAAAGTTTCTCCTAGACACCAAATCTTTTATTGAAGAGTAAACTTAAATGCATTATTCTACAGGCTTAGCCAGAAAAAGAAAAAAGGAAAAAACTAACACTTACTCAACACCCATACACATACTAGGCATTTTCATATTTTACTATTTTAATGATCTAAATTTTGTTACGTGGTAATTATATACATTTTACAAAAGAGTAAATTAACTCACATATAGTTAAACAATTTCCTATTGTCTCACAGCTAGTTTTTATAAAAATGTGTTTTTCTATTAGACTTTGCTACCTTCAGAAATATTTCACTTATATGAACCATATTATGTACATGGAGAAAGCCATGAATAAGAGAAAAAAATTAAAACATGGTAAGTATAAAAATGCTAAAAGTGATCATTCAAATACTAAAAGTGAAAATTGTATAGGATGTCAGTAAAGGCAATTTCAAATAGGTAGACTTGCTAGAGAAATTTACCATGGTGTATAAAAACTAAACTATAGTTGAGGATTTTAGAGACTTTGGAAAACCAAAATAGAGACACTGGGACTTCCAAAAGATTTTTGGAGAGGTAGGAGATAGGGAGGAAGAATACAGACATCAAGTTTTAAGCAGAATTTCCAGATTTAAACTAGCATTTAAGGCATACATACATAAACAAGATTAATATTTTTTTTTTGAGAGAGAGAGAAAGAGAGAACATGTGCACACACTCACACATGTGGTAGGGGAGGAAGGGGCAGAGAGAGAGAGAGAATCTCAAGCAGACTCCATGACCAGTGTGGAGCTTGATGTAGGGCTCAATCTCATGGCCCCGAGATCATGACCCAAATCGAAATCAAGAGTCAGATGTTCAACAGACAGATACCCAGATGCCCCAAGATTAATATTCTTTAACTATACTATAATGAGGTAATCCCTATTCAAAAACCAAAGGTTCTCTGGCTGACCAAATTAAATCTAAAAATCCTTAATCTGGCATTCAAAGCTCTTCACAGTCAAGCCCCAGCCTGTCCCATGCTATCTTTCCAGTTTTACCTCTTACTATATGTTCTCTTTGTTATAGTCAAAGCAGATTACATGCTATTCCCAGAATATGATGAGCTTCCTCACTTACCTCTGAGCCCAGTGTGTGGTCCCCTCCCCTGCTATTCTGAAATTTTACCAATTCCTCATGATGCAGTCAGTTCAGTAGACTCGCAGCCAGATAACTGTTTCATCTTTAAATCCCCACACCATTTTATACTGGCATCACCTTATAGCCTTACAGCACTAACATTCTACTAGGTTATCTAAAGATGTGTATACCTGCTCCCCCCCACCCAAATATTAGAGGTTCCTAGATACAAGAATATGTTTTCCTATAATTCTGTATTCCTCAAAGCACCCACAATAATGCTTGCATATATATGTCATCAATCTCTACTGAGCTATGACCAGCACTTAAAAGTGGCAGCAGCTTCTCAACCTAGAGTTTGACAAAAAATCAAAGACATCATTTTGACATCTGTACTAGTGTTCACAGAAAACAGGAACCAGACCCTGCACATCAATTGCTTCAATAGACCCACAGACTTTAAATTTACAAGCAAATGTTTGGATTCATTTAACTAGTATCTAATTATGAATTTTAAGTATTGAGCATGACAGATCCTGATCCTGTTTTTTTAAAAAAATCTCAATCTCATGATAATATACAAAAATGATTTCTTCTCTTGCCAAGAAGCACAGCTGTTTAGTTAGCAAATAAAAAATGATGATGTGTGCATATTTTCACCACCAACAAAATTCAGATAAAAAAAAAGTGCACCATTTCAGAAAATTTTTATACAGGGACAGCTGTACACTGCTGACTGCTGTAAAGAAACCACTGTATATTTTTGAAAAGTAAAGCTAATAAAGCTCAAATAAATACTACTATGGAGTTGGTTATTCCATCACATCCCTAACAAATTTTCTTTAGAATTTTTCAAAACAGTTGCAATCTGCTCACCACATTTCAAGGCTTTATGCTTTGTGTCAGAGTGGGAAAAGGAATGAATGAGACAGTAGGATTTAAGACATGTACCACAAAGTTAATAAAAAGCACAATAAGTACTGTGATAAAAATAGTAACAAAGTGGTAAGGAAGCAAAAAAGACTGACAGTATGGCCTGAAAAATGTAGCATTTGAACACTTGAAATAGGTGTGAACAATAAGTGGAACCTCAAAAGGCAAAATAATGGTAAAGGTACAAAGCTCAGGGAGAAAATATGTGTTAAAAAAAAAAAATCAGGGGCGCCTGGGTGGCTCAGTTGGTTAAGCATCTGCCTTCTGCTCAGGTCATGATCCTGGAGACCGGGGAATGAGTCCCACATTGGTTCCCCTGCTCTGCGGGAAGCCTGCTTCTCCCTCTCTCACTCCCCTTGCTTGTGTTCCCTCTCTCACTGTGTTTCTCTCTGTCAAATAAATAAAATCTTAAAAAAAAAAAAGTCACATGTATAGATGCAGCAGAGGCTAGAGAGAGTTATTTAGTAGAAAAACAGGGAGAAAAAAAATAAGACCAGATCCTGTTGGTTCCCGAGAATTCTTTCTGAAGCTTTTGGAAGGAGTAATTTGACTCCTTTGACTTTCTTCAAATGGAAAAGAAAGAATAGAGATCGGGTTCAGGATTGCTATAACTAACTAGAAGTGGAAGAATAAAGCTGAAATAAATCCACAAGTTTTTTGTCTAAGCAACAGTGAAGCTGGTAAAACCAATACTAATTTTCCATAAATCTGAAGTAGCAGCAAACATTTACTGACCACTTACTCTGTATGAAATAGTAATAAAAGATAGTACTCAAAACTGTGAGGGAGAAAGACCGCTATAAATCTAAGTTTATATACATAAAACTGTTTGTAACACATGCCTTAGGATGTGTGTCTACAGGAAAGAGAATGATGGGAATAAATGATAAAGAAGAAAACAAAGGACAAGAAAAGAGTTTGGTACCTATGTAATATGCTATGAACTACAGAATATGATTAATTTAAATCTGTGCACTCAGTTTAAGGACCAGAAGAGAAAGAAACCAAAAACATTAAAAAAATAAAAGAGTGATGAAACCCAGGGTTTAGTTGAGAGGTAGTTGTGGCCAGAGAGAACATCTAGAAACAACTCTAAATGACAAGAAATTCAAGCTGGGCCTTAGAGCAAAAGTAGTAGGTCAAACTATTTGGGTGAAAGGGAGAGACAAGGGGGTTAACAATGCACAGACATATTCCTCAGAGAAGAAACAGGTGAGTCCAGGCTGCAGGAGGTAGGGCCAGGATGAAGTATGGTGGTAGAATAGAAATCTGGTAAGAGAGAGAAGAGCTAAACTGCAAAGGAAAGTAAGCATCAAACAGAGTTTAGACTTTATTATATAGGCAACAGGAAGACTGAGGCTTTCAAATAGGAAAAGATTAATCAGTACACAAAAGCTGTAGACAGGATGGACTGGAGAGACTACTGAAGTTATATTGAAGGCAAACAAACAAAACCAAACAAAAACCCAGAGGGTAACAAAAGCCTAAGTCACAATAATTGACAGCAGAAATAAAAAGGGGAAGAGAGGGCGCCTGGGTGGCTCAGTGGGTTAAAGCCTCTGCCTTCGGCTCAGGTCATGATCTCAGGGTCCTGGGATGGAGGCCCGCATCGGGCTCTCTGCTCAGCAGGGAGCCTGCTTCCTCCTCTCTCTCTGCCTGCCTCTGCCTACTTGTGATCTCTCTCTGTCAAAAAAAAAAAATCTTTAAAAAAAAAAAGGAGGGAAGAGAGACTTATAAGGTACAGAAGATAGGATTTAGAAACCAATGGAATATATGGGTGAAAAGTGAATGCAAGATGACTTCAAAGGTCTAACAGTAAGCCATTGGCAGATGCCAGGTTTGCTTCAGGAGAGAGAAGACATCAGTTTAGGGCATAGTCATCTTGAAGTACCTTCGGGGTATTCACAAGACAAATATCTGTCAGACAAACTCAGATGCTAGATTGAGCAGGGAGCTCCAAGACTGAAAAAGATTGAGTAGTCATTCATGTAGAGATGCTGGCTGATGCTGTCTGTGGAAGACAGGAGAGGTCAAAGGACTGAATTTTGGGAACACCTAGTTTAGAAAGCAAGAGACAAGCAAGAGAAGACAGAAGGGGAGAAAAGAAAGCTCAAAGCACCTTTTCAACATGCTTTCACATGTCTCACAAGTCTCTGAGACTAAATAACCTTATTGTGCCAATAAGTCACAATAAGCAGTGAAACACGTGGAAAAACCGAGGACTAATGGTAATGTACAATAATAAAATGCTGCAGAAAGCACCGCCCTTTGACCCTGGAATTTTTAAGCACAGAAATTTATCTGAGAAAGAAACTCTTGTGGGGGTCAGAGGGAGGGACACACATGCTGTACATAAAAAGTTTTCTCTCTGGCATTAACCCTAATACTGAAAAACAGAATCTAAATTTCTAGCCAAAGAGAGGAAGGTTATATATATCATGAAAAAGTCAAATGTCTTAAAAGAAGGTATTTTACTACATAAAATTTTAAAACTTCAAAACTGAAGGGAAAAAACATTAAAGTTTAAGAAAAATATTTGTAACATATGACAAAGGGTCAACATTTTTAATATATAAAGGGCCCATGTAATTAAGTCAAAACAAAAAAGGAAAATATCCGCAAAGAAAAATGGGTGAGATACAAACAATTCCAAAACAACAAATAAGAATGACCAGTAAATGGAATAAAGTTGGTTCTCGGTGCTAATCAAAGAAATAAAAATGAAAATGATGTATTACTCACTTTTCTAAGATATGGGGAAAATGGGCACTAATTTTTCACAGAATTCATTGGAATAATTTTTCTAAATGCTATTTTTGGCAACAGAAGTACTCTAGAAAGTCTGTACAGGAATTCCATTTCCAAGAACATATGCAAAAAACTTAGACCATTGTACAAAGTTATTCACATACAGAAGTTCACTGTAGCTTTGTCTTAATAAAAAGCCAGAAATAATCTAAGCATTCAACAATAGGAACCTAGTTAAGTAAATTATGGCATATCCATATAATGGATTTTTGGACAGTTTTTGAGAGTACAGAGATTAATATTTAGTGTGGAAAATTGTTAAATAAGGCAGTTATTAAATAAAGGTTTCTAAACAGCACATATAACAGACACTGTTTTTTGCCTTGTTTTTTAAGTCTGGAAAGATACACAACAAAAGTTTAGGATTGGTTGTCTCTATGTACTAGGGTCAAATGTTTTTACACTGCCTAATTATTTTATAATAAACACATATTCTTTTTTAAAAGATTTTATTTATTTATTTCAGAGAGAGTGAGTGAGAAAGGGAGAGAGACAGCATGCGCACACAAGATGGGGGGGGGGGGGACAAAGACACAGATGTAGTGAAAAGAAGGGCCATATGTACACCAATGTTCGTCACAGCAATGGCCACAATCACCAAACTGTGGAAAGAGCCAAGGTTCCCATCAACAGATGAATGGATAAAGAAGATGTGGGACATATATACAATGGAATACTATGCCACCATCAGAAAGGATGAATATCCAACTTTTGTAGCAACATGGACTGGATTAGAAGAGATTATGCTGAGTGAAATAAACCAAGTAGAGAAAGTCAAGTATCACATGGTTTCACTTACTTGTGGTGCATGAGGGGTAACCTGGAGGACAGTGGGAGAAGGAAAGTAAATGGGAAGTAGGGTAATCCAGGGAGAGAAATGAAACAACAGAGACTTTGGACATAGAAACAAACTGAGGGACTTGGAGGGATGGAGGTGGAGGGATGGGAAAGCCTGGTGGTGGGTACTGGGGGCACCTATTGCGTGGAGCACTGGGTGTGGGGAATGGGGAATGAATCTTGGAACACTGGAAAAAAATTTAAGTAACAATAAAAAAAAATACATTCTAAAAAAAAAAAGGTCAATCTAAGAAAAAAAAAAGATGGGGTGGGGGAGGGTCAGAGGGAGAAGCAGACTCCCTGCTAAGCAGGGAGCCTGATGTGGAACCCTGGGATAATGACCTGAGCCCAAGGTAAACGCTTAAGCTTAAGCTTAACCTTAACCAACTGAGCTACTCAGGTGCTTAACACATATTCTCTCATTGACAAAAAATACTTAATGCTTCTTAAATAACAACATGTAAAGAAGAACAGGTAGAAAAATATAAGGGTGAAAAACAAATGCAAAATTACAGATACAATTGATAAAAATACAAATAAAGATCCTTTTAATTTTTCCCCAACTATTGTTTAAGTGATACATAAAGAAGCATAATTCCACTTACAAAAATGGAAAGAAAAAAAAGATGAAAAAGTTAATGCAAAGAAGAAAATAGAAAATTCACATCACAAAATCTTCATCATTTTAGAAGGAAGCAAGTTCATCCTAAGAGCCAAGCACTTCAAGATTGGGGTTAACAATCTAAGTTAGACTGAAAACACAACAGAGAAAATGAGTCAACCTGGGGATGAGAAAGGGATTAGAAAGCAACTAGTACACAGGCAGCTGGAAAACAAATATTCAACAGTCATCAAAGCCATAACTTTTTTCAGGAGTGCTACTCAGAAAAAGGAAACAGTGGTATTTACAAGTTGAGAATTGACCAGCTATATACAGCAAAGGTCAAAGAGAGGAATATGAGGTACTAGTGAGTTCACAGAACATGAACTACAAGGTTCAGCACTGGAAGGGTAGAAAACTAACAGCCTGGGAGGTGACAATGAGGACAAATAGCTGGTTCATCAGGTATGATGGAAAACAGAAACATCGGCTCTTGAATCACCAAGATTCAAGTTTAAGACCTGAGGTGAGTTTAAGACTTGAGGTAGTTCAAAACAATGACAAGGTTAAATAACTTGGTCATCCATGTAGGTTGCTGATGTACAGTGGTGGTGAAGGTCACTGGAGTAAATCAACTGTAGTTACCTACAAATGTGGCCCACCTTTCCAGTCTGAAATGAATATAACTCTACTGTATGTAAACCCTTTTACATACTTCACTTTCCTCTGACTCAGATATATTCTTTGTAGTCTGACTGATAGGAATTTGCAGGGCACTTAACCTGTCTCTGTATTTTATTCAATCACAAAATGACGAGAATAAGGAGATGGAAGAGTGAATTATAGCAATGATCCTCAACCTTGACTACACACTAAAATAATGAGTGCTTAAAAACAAAACAAAAAAACAGGCAAAACTACCTATGCTTTGACACCAAACCCAGTAATTCTGACTTGGTTCTAGGCTTCTAGGGTGGAGTTCAGGTATCAGTTTTAATTAAGTTCCTCAGGGAATTCTAACATGCAGCCAAAATTGAGAACTAAACTCCGTATTTCTAATGGCTGCTTCCCTTTAAAAAAAAAAAAAAAAAGATTTATTTATTTGAGAGAGAGTGAGTGAGCGCAAATGAGCAGGAGCAGAGGGAGAGAGAATCTCAAGCAGACTCCATCCATACTGAGCTTGGAGCCCCTCTTGGGGTTGATCCCAACACCCGGCGATCAGACCTGAGCCGAAACCAAAAGTCGAATCCTCAACCAACTGTGCCACCCAGGTGCCCTTAAAAGATGCCTCCTTTAAGAATTCTATGATTCTATGTAAATGACAACCACTTTGTTCATTTGCTCATATAACTTACCAAGTATCATGCACCAGGCACTTCCACAAACATATTTCAGTAAATCCTCACAATGTTTTGGGGCAAATATTTGTGTCCATTGCACAAATGAGTGCTGTGAAACTCAGAGAAATGAAGCAACTTGTTCTAGAGTCACAAGCCAGTAGGAGCAGAGCTATGGATATGTTTGTTCCAGTCTACCCTATGTGCAACCTGCTTTCTCTAGCACTCACAGTAACTACTTAAATGCCTTCTCCTCCTTCCTTGAACCTTACAAATCAGGCATACCAGTGTGTAATTTATGGATTGGAGGGAAAGTTATTTGGGGTGTGTGTGCAGGGAATTAACCCCAAATTCTACAGTAATTTCATTATAGAATTAGTAAACACCTTCACCTAGAGAGGTCTGCAACCTGACACAGCACTCTGAAAGCATATTTATGAAGTATACTTTATTCAGTTAAGCCAACAAGAACATTGCTATTAAGCATGCAGCTGGCACACAAAGCTGGTTCTCACAGATAAACTTATCAACAGGAAAGCAATTTTTATATGCTTTCCATTAAGTAAGGCATTCTAAACCAAAATCCTAAGATAATTCTGACAAAACAATAATTGACAGAGTAATGAGAGTTGCTCTATCAAAGAGCTTAAATGTATAAAAATGACCTTCAAATTTATCATAAGGAATTATCTCTATCTCCACATAGTACAAATAAATTCAATCACACTTCAAAATTACAATTATTATTCTTTTGTTGCCACACTGCTTCTTCTTTGTTGATTATACCATTATCTACTTAGAAATTTCATGAGCACTCAAGTTCTGTATCTCCAGGCCAAAATTTATTGAGTTAACAAGATAAACATTCTCAAAAAAAGACAAAAAAGGAAAAAGTATTAGAGAAGATTGAACTTCTACACCCATCCAAAGGGCGATTTATTTTATTTTACTTTAAAGATCTTATTTGAGAGAAAGGGTGAGAGCTCCTGAGGGAGCACAAAGGGGAGGGGCAGAACCGGAAGGAGGAAGGAAAGAATCTTAAGCACTTTGCTCTGACTGGGAAGCCTCCAGCCCTGAGATCACGACCTGAGCCAAAACCAAGAGTTGGATGCTTAACGGACTGTGCCACCCACGTGCCTCTGGAAAGGGCAATTTAATAAGAAATTCATGAAGTATATTTACAAGGAATAGATGTGCCCTCATCCATTCAAACCTTTCTTGAGCATCTGCTATGTTCTCTGCACACTGGGGATGAAAACGCAAATCATGAAATGGCTATAGTCAAGGAGGTACCATGACAGATCAGCGTAGTACTTACTGGACTGCAATGGGATAAGTGAATTATTCCTGAAGGAGAGAAACGGAGTGGAGTAAGGAGAACAGCACAGAGAAGGTTTCAAAAAGTATAGGCTCAAGTGAAAATTTCACTACAAGAACACTTGTAAATCAGCTCTCTAGGACACAAGTATACTGAGGAACTAAAATCAGAAAGAGCAGTAAAGACAGAGGAAACAAGGTGGACACAGAGACTGCTCCACAACAGGAGTTAGATAACCTACAAAGTTAATGCTATAGAAAAAACAAGAATGTTTCAGAGTCATAAAGACCTTAGTTAAATACCAGTTTGGCTGTAAGATTTATGAAGTTAGTTAAGTCACCTCATTCCTTGGTTAACTCTTCATCCAAAAAAACAAATGTGCATAACTGGTGTTTGCTTGACAATGGAGCAAAACAAAAAGGATTTAAGAACTAAGGAAATGAGTAGCCAAATCTGAGCAGAAGTTCTACTGTTACCTCCAGCTTAAGAAGAGAAATTCTAAGAAATGTTTTAGGGTTTATTCTACCTATTTGTGGTTAAGAGTCCCTTCAGTTCATTTAACAGAACTTTAAAGCTAAGATGCCTATATTAAACACATCAATTTACATTCATTGACTGGGTTAATTCAGGCTGAATCTTTTTTGATGCCTTGGGTTAGTGCACCAGTTTTGTTTTTTGAGGTGATAGGATGTGCTTTCCAATTAAGCACAGAAACTTAATACCATTCACCTCCAGTGCCAGGACCCGAAGAGATTAAAAATAGAAGCCTTCGTTAATACTGAATTAACCTGAGGACCCCGTGAGCTACTGGAGTACAGGAAAAAAGGGTGACTGCTCAAAACTTGGCAGGCACTCACCTTTAAAAAACTAGAGTTAAAAGAAACTTCGCAAAGTCAGGATTATTACTTCACCTTAAGACACAAGCTTTTAAGTCTGTCAAAGTCCTAAGTCTTTCTTTACTAAGTCTCTCCCGTAACGTTACTAAAACACAACAAAGAAGGTATTTATCAACTTACATATGTAGTGAGTCTATGAATTACAAAAGGCTTAGTTATCTATAACCTTAATACCATTTCCACCGCGCACTCAGGAGTTACTGCTTTAATGTAAGAACACACAAGGGAATTCAAGTAACATGAGCAGCAAACTCTCGGACCTCGGGAAAATGTTAAAAAGGAAAAATAAATTCGGTCGAAGGGCATACAACTTTAAAAGACTCTTAAATAAACGTGTTAGAGCGAACGCTTCCATCAGAGCAAATTCTGCGGTGCCGTTTCTTGCTCTAAGTCACATAAAAATATGCTGTTCAACTCACAACGTCCCTAATGCCCAGACCCCGCAAACTTTTTGAACAGAAGGCTTTTGGGGCCCCAAGACTCCACTGGCCGCGAACCGGACCCCAGTCCCCATGCCCCGCAACTTCGCGCTCGAACTCGGGACCCCCCCCCCTAGCGCCTCCGCCCGTCCGCGGCCCCAGGACCCCGGCAGGCGCCAGAGCTGACCCTCCGGACAGCCCCGGAGCCCGCGGGCGCAGGCGGCGGTGTTCTGCGGGAGGGCGCGACTCGCTCCCGGCGTCCGCAGGCCAGCCCCAGCGCTCGGGGAGCGGCCCGGAGCGCCCCGTTTCTCACAGACCCCAACATGGCGTCGGCCGCCGCCCGCGACGACGACACCTCCCCGCGCCGCAGACGGCCCGGGGACTGCGGGGGGGAAGCGCCGGAAAGTTTCGCTTCTTCTCTCCCCGACCGCCAGGGACCCGCGCACAACCAACCTCGGGCTTCACCTACCCAGCCGGGCGCGGGCGGCGACACCGCGATGAAGGTCCGACTCCTCCTCGTCCCGGGCTCCGGGCGCGGACTCTGCCCGCTCGTCCGCCCCAGCCTCCCAGGGTGTGTGCAGCCAGCAGCCCCGCGCAGCCGGCGCGATCCTGACGCGGCGAGCGGGCGAGCGAGCGGACGGCGGACACCGCCGCTCGCAGGTGACTACTCCGCCCCTCCAGTCGAACCCCACAACGGCTGCCCGGGCTGGCCTCTCCCCTGCGCGTGCACGGGCGCGCCGCCACCCACACGGCAGGCGCGAGCGCTCGAGCACGAGCACACCCACAAGGCTCACTCCCCGCCCTTTCTTGCTTGTTCCCTCGCCCCGCCCGTGCGGCCCCGCGCGACGTGCTCTAGGGGGAGGGGCCTCAGCGAAGGCCACACCTACCTAGGCCGCCGGGTCGGAGAGTTGGTTCCTCTGCTCACTGTGTGGACGCGCGCGCTGGAATCCTTTGGGTGCGCGTGGGACCTTTTACCTGGTTTTCCTGGCTCTTGGCAATCCTTTGGAAAAGATCGTTCATTTCATTACGAGGTTTCTAAGGAAGTTTGAAGGAAGGTTGGGTTTCCTTTCCCCAGTCACCGAACGGGCATCCTCAGGGAACTCAAGAACTTTATGCGGGCGGGAAAGAAAGGCTTTTTGGAGGTTAGATGTCCAAAGGCGTCTGGGCAGACTTCTGCTTGCTACTGTTAGCGCAGCGTTCCTGCGGGTCACACATTTCATTCGCTTTCCCTGAAATCCCGACCTCTTGAAACCGAAAGAGCTGCGGTTTGCAACACGTACACCCTGCGGACTCTGCACAGCCCTTTAAGTGCACGCCTTTATTGCCTGCCTTGAACTCCGGTCTTACCAGAACTTGCCCTGACGCTGCAAAACCCCATCTACCTACTTCGCATACTTGGAAACGGTAATGATAGCATATAAGGTTAAACCTGCCCTTCCTTATACCGCAGTAACTGTTTGCTTAGCGCGCTGGTGGGTACGTGGAGAGATACCAAGTTGTCCGAAATGGCCAAGGAATGGGGGAAGAGGACGGCATATTGCACACAAAAAGCGTGTAGGTTAAATTTAGATTTGGGTAAATTTTATCTTTCCCGTTGGTCTATTATTTCAAGGATATTTAGCCTTTGTTCCGTGGTTCTCGAATTAGAGGCGCCGCCACCCAAGCTGCAAGTAAAGGAGCACCCACTCACCAAGGGAACAGGAGCAGGTCTTGTTTCTGATAGGCTTTCGGTCTGGGATCCTGCTTCCACCAGGTCTTCGGCTCCCATCCTCCCCTATTTCAATGTCTCAAACAAATATTTTTTTAAAATTAGTAACTAGAACAAAACTAGCAAGGATGAACTTTTTTTAAAGAGAAACTTACAGTATCACCATCACACAAATCTTCACATGTGTTAGCTGTAGTTGTCTCTGTAGACAAGTATGAATGTCCGCAGGACACTTGTTTCAGCCATCACCCTACCCGCGTCTTCGTTCAGCCTCCTCCTTCTCCATGTGCAAAGCCAACATTTTGTCAGTGGAAAAAAAGGTGGGCTTGATCATCCAAAATCCTTTAAAATTTTGAGATTAGAAGTTGCAGTGTCTAGTCTACAGCAATTGTCACCAAACATTTTTGGTCACTCAGTCATCAGTAAAAATGTTTGCCCACTTTCCTCTCCTCATATACTTACCTAGCTTATCCTAGAATGCATGGAGTTAGAAGCCAAAAGGACTATAAAGAAAGCATCTACCTCACAGTATCATTATGAAGATTAAATGAGTTAATATTTGTAAAGCATAGTGCCTTTGTAAGTGTTAGATAAAAATTATTGTTTATAATATATTATGTACATAATAGTATATATAATATATAGTATGCATATATACACACATCTATTATATAACTGAATGTTAGGTACATTATAAATATTTTAGATACATTATAAAACATACACACAAAAATCAAAAATAATTATTTAAAACATTGTGTGGGTTTTCTTTCTCGGCATGCTGTGCCTCCTCCCTGGGCTGTGTACGACCTAATTTGGACTCCATTGATTTAGAGCTGTACTGACAAATATGGTAGCCACTAACCACATGTAGTTATTAAAAATTTAGTTCCTCGGTCACACTGACCACGTTTCAATACTTAATAGCCACATGACTACTGGACAGTGCAGACATGAAATATGTTGCAAAAAGTACTATTGGATAGCACTGACAAAGCTAAAATAAACAAGGGACTAAGGCAATAGGATCAACTCATGCCTGAGACCTATAACCATGGCACTGTGTTCAAATCGAGTGATAGGATCTCTCTCCGAGCTTCACATCTCCTCTGTAAAATAAAGATAAAAATAGAACTACCTGATGTACTGCTGAGCAGAGGAAATGAGATAAGGCATGTAAAGTCTGTGGCAGAGTCCCTGAAACATAGAGGAACTTGAAAATATTGGTAAAAGTTGAGTTGAACCCAATTCAATAAACCTGAAAGGCAAAGACTTTATTATCCTCCTTGCCTTTTTTTTTTTTTAAAGATTTATTTATTTATTTGACAGAGAGAGAGATCACAAATAGGCAGAGAGGCAGGCAGAGAAAGAGGGGGAAGCAGGCTCCCTGATGAGCAGAGAGCCCGCTGTGGGTAGGTCTCCATCCCAGGACCCTGAGTTCATGACCTGAGCCAAAGGCAGAGGCTTAACCGGCTGAGCTACCCAGGTATCATCGTCCTTCAGTTTAATGGGTAAGTTTTTCAAGGTGTTAATTTTGGGAAAGACAAAGAGTTTGGTGAACTTTTAGTTGAAAGCAGAGCATTCAAAGAGAGCTGGCAAACACCTGGATTTTACTTATTCCTCTATTTCTTCTTTCCGAAGCCCCTGGTCTCCTAGTTGTGCCCATCTCAGTGAAATTGCACTCTCACCCACCAGCCTGGTGAGTCATCACCGTCTCATCCTCTTTCCTATTTTCTTCATCCAGTCCTTTTGTTTCCAAAATATCACTGGATTTACGTCCAAAACACTTCATCTGGAACCCTCTCCTTGTGCCCGCTCCATACAGGGACAACACAGGATTGTACGCTCCCCCCACAGAAATCCTTCCATGGCTCCCCACAGAGGCTGCCTTATACAGTTGTACAAAGTTGTAGTAGGAATAAAACTTTGGAAGAGTGCCTTTAACATTGGAGCATTGTAAATTTTGTATGTATTACAAATATCTTCTGACAGATTTCAGAGAAGTGCCTTGTTCTACTAAAACTATTTTACAACAGTTTTCCAGCAAGATAGAAATGCTTCCAGGAGCAGGTGCCCTTCTCTAATTTGCCCAAAGGTGCCACATGGAGTAGGAACATTTCTGTTTCCCTTAGTACAAAATGCCAGTTCATCACCAGGTCCTATGAAGCTTAGCACAATCCAATCTTAGTCATTCTCTCTACCATAAAATGATGCCAAGCTCCACTAAATCCCATTCATGTCAACCTCCTATTGTTAAAATATATCACGCTCTTTTCTGCTAGAGGACCCACTGTCCTGGCCACTTCTCTGCCTAGAGAGTCACTGCACCCTACCCTTCACATAGCTGTGGCTCCTTGTTATCTTTCAGGCCTCTACACCGTGAGAGAGTGCCCCTGTTATTCTGGGTCGCAGCCCTGTGCGTTTCCCTCATAGCAATACAGATCTCCCTAGAAACTGTAAGCTCCGTGAGGGCAGGGAGCTCCGCATTGTCTTTTCTGTTCTATCCCCCGCTTCTCGGTGGTCAGCTTAGCACTATTGCCACCTCTCTCTACATTCTTCTCTGCACTGTGGGAGAAAGCCCAGAATTCTCTTTTCCAGAAGACTTTTCCCTGAATGGTTCCTGGTTAAATTATGCCAGTGGAGACACCTATGTGAGGTTTGAAAAGCAGAAGAAAAGGAGAAATCATTATTCTCTAGTATAGCTTCAAACAGGTAGCTCAGATCAGAGAAGGCCTTTTCCCTAGATTTCTGGGAAGATATCAGACAAACCTGAAAACACAATATTCTATTTTTTAAAAGGGGTGGTAAGGCTGTATTCTTCAAAAGAGAAGTGGAAATGTTCCAGATTAAAAGAGGTAAAAGAGACATGAAAAGGACGCCTGGGTGACTCAGTTTGTGGGGTATCTGACTCCTGAATTTGGCTCAGGTCATGGTCTCAGGGTTATGGAATCGAGTCCTGTGTCAGGCTCTGTGCTGGGCACAGAAACTACTTAAGATTCTCCCTTTTCCTCTCCCCTTGCCCCCGGGCCCTGCTGCCGCTGCAAAGAAGAAAGACGTGACAACTAAATATAATACCCCCTCTAGACTGGGTCCTGTAGTGGAAAGGTAGGGCGCTACAAAGGACATTATTGGGCTAATTGAAAAAATTGGACTATGAACTGAAAAGTAGATAAAGGTATTATATTAGAGTTAAATTTACTGTCGTGGTAATATAAGAGAATGTTCCTCTTCTAAGGATATACACACAAAAGTATTTAGGGATAAAGGACTACGAGGTATATAACATACCCTCAAATGATTCAGAAAATATTTGATATGTAACATATATTTGAAATATTACCTCTGAAAGAAAGAAACCGTGTGTGTGTGTGTGTGTGTGTGTGTGAGAGAGAGAGAGAGAGAGAGAGAGAGAGAGAGAGAGAGAGATACGACACATGGAGTAAAATGTTAGTAAGTAAATCTGGATAAAGAGTATATGGTGTTCTTGGTATAATTTCTATTTGTGTAAACTCTAAACTTGAAATTATTTCCTCTACCCCCTAAATAGCTTTTAAAATATATATAATAAAGCACTAAAGAAACTACTAAATAATTCAAAACAAACTAGGATAGATGTCTTAAATATCCAGTGTCAAAATAGGTCCAGGCTGACAGCCACATGATTAAAGAACAGTGTATTTTATGTTTTTTTTGCTAATTCCCAAAATGCTCCCTGGCTCTGGGAGAATAATCTCTCCTACACAGTGGGGGGAGGGGGGGCGTCCTTCTAAACTCTTAAATATGGGATGTTTGCAGCTTTGCTGACCACGTGTCCTACAACCAGCTCGGCACAGTCACATTTACTGCAGATCCTGGGCTGCAGGCAGTGGGAACAAATATAATATTCCTTACAAAACCTCATTATGTGAAGAGAAGAATCCAAGCTATAATCACATCCCCAAATCTCATCATTGCCCACTTTTTGCTTTGAAGCAGGAAGGCCCCGTGACTCCTGGAAATACAGTTCTAGGCAATTTAATACAAGATCTTCATAGTCCACTCTTAGAAGATCATTTAGAAATGTTTCCTGATCAAATTACATAGAAAGTTCTCTTAAAAACATTGTAAGACAGTAAAATGATCCATGGTTGCCAGGCATTAGGGGGAAGGGAGGGATAAACAGGATTTTTAGGGCAATGAAACTATTCTGTACACCACTATACTGGTGGACATATGTCACTATATATTGGTCAAAAGTCATAGAATGTAGCATACCAGGAGTGAACCTTAACATATACTATGGACTTTGGGTGATAAGGACATGTCAATGTAGGCTCATTAATTGCAATAAATGTGCCACTCTGGTGCAGGATGCTGATAGCAGGGGAAGATATGCTTGTGTTGGGGTATGAGTTTTATGGAACTCTCTGTACTTTCCCCTAAGTTTTGCCTGAACCTGAAACTGCTCTAAAAAATAAAATCCATACAAAAAGAAAAAAAAATATTGCACTTGTCTAAGGTTGGGGAGTTGAGAAGCTTTCTGGAGGAAACTTTAATTCATTTCTTGAAAGATTTATTGTAAATTGTATTTCCCAGACTACTGCTCTGCTAACCATCTGTCAAGCTGTCATACCTTAGAATCAAAAACTGACATTTAAATTTGAACAAAGAAACTTATTAATATTAAAAAAATTGAGTTTTCTGGGCAGAAATTTGATGTTGATCTTGGGAGTTTCAACATAATCTAGTATACATCAAGAATCTTGTGAATTTTCTCGACAGTGGATATAAATTGATCAGGAATTTGCCTCACTCCAAACCAAGTTTATGTATTTCCAACAGGGACTCCATGTGTCATACAGGAAACTAAGGGACTAGTTTCAAGCTCATCTCTGTCTTACCAGAAACAGAAGCTTAACATCTTGTACTGAAATTCCAGGTAAAGTAGTAAATTACATATAAACTATGCAAACTTTTGTATAAAACAGACATGAAAAATATACAACTAAATTAATTCCTTATCTTTGGTAGGATTACGCATCATTCTTTTTCTTCTCAGTGTTTTACCAATCTTCTATAACAAATATGGATTGTTTTATTAAAAAAACAGAAGGCACAATCATCAGTAAGTTTTCAGTGAAGTAAAAATCATATTCAAGTAGTCATACACAAAAAAGGCACAATGATTGCTTTCTTCTCTAGAAAATTCCTAAGTTATTTGCACATTACCTTCCTTGCTGGTAGAGTAGAATTATACAACAAATGCCTTATACTTCTACATTAACCCTGTAAATGACAAAACATTAACCTCAACAAACAGTTTTTGAAAAGGTTCACCTTCTACAAAACTAGCTTAAAACAAGTACAGAACCTGCAAAATTGGAATACTGTATCATGTTTTTAAAAGTTGGTGCCAGAGTAAATAAAATTCAACAGGATCTGGGTGGCTCAGTGGGTTAAAGCCTCTGCCTTTGGCTCTGGTCATGATCTCAGGGTCCTGGGATAGAGCAAGGCCTGCATAGGGCTCTCTGCTCAGCGGGGAGCCTGCTTCTTCCTCTTTCTCTGCCTGCCTCTCTGCCTATTTGTGATCTCTCTCTCTGTCAAATAAATAAATAAAACCTTTGAAAAATAAAATAAAATAAAATAATAAAATTCAACCGAAACTTTAAATACAAATATTATCAGGAGAATCTATTCTAAAAAGCAATATACTTTTTAGGAGTACTAATAGAAATAGGTCATTCATACTTTTATGTAAAGAGAAGAAATTGAAGCAGGATTTCATTAAAAAATTTAATTCAAATAAAAATAAAAACTTTCAGAGTTTGGAGCCAGATAGAACTGTGTTCAAATTCTGATTCTGCAACTTATTAGCTGTATAACCTTGTGTAAATGGCTTAACTGTTCTGCTCTGCTCAATTTTCTTATTAGTAAAATCTGTAAAAATGGGAAAAGAATCCCCTCTGTCCTAGGATGATAAAGACTGAAGATAATATAGGCAAAGCCCATAGCAAACAGTAGCTGCTTGGGAAATAGTAGGTACTCAATAAACAGTGGATGTGGTGGTCATGTTGGAGTAGTAAGTGTTGCTGTTGTTGAAATTATTAATAAAATATAAATTTTATCACTTATGTGAAATTTTACCACTCATGCGAAAAGATTTAGCCTATAAAATCTTGACATGCCTGATTTATAGATCTCTGGCCAGTTCTTGCAAAGGTGCCTGAACCATATTTGTGTCTCTCTTAATGACCTTTTATATACTCTAGATTGGCAACAAACAAGGCATGTTCACAAGCAGAATAAATCCTATGAAAACAAGTCATTGTTCAGCTAAAACCACGCAGTTGTACTCCTCACCTAGTCTCCCTCTGGCTCTGTATAGAGCAGCCCCCAACACCTACCTCTGTCCATGACTTCCACCCAAACCCACCCATGTGTTTTTTTCAGTCCTTAGCCCAAGCTCAGCTTCCAGAACTGGTGGATACCAGACATGCAGGCATGGCCAGATACCATGGGGCCTCTGATTCTAGGAGAAAAGACCAAGAGCATTCTGGAGAAACTCTTTGGAGGGCAGTAGTGCTGTTTCACCTCATTTGAGCCTCAGCACATACAATCACTGTTTACTGCACTATGACTCACACACAAGGAAACCTGAATTTGGAAATGGAACTGAGTGGCAAGGCAGGAAAACCAGCCAAGAAATAGGGAACACAGTCAAGAGACACAGGCTCACAGCCAGAGTCTGTAGGATATAGTGTAGAGGACTATTTCTAAAGTGGGGGTCAAAACTCCTAAAAGTTGAAAAGAACATTTTGATCTGGAATAGCTTTTTAATGATAATTCAAGGGTATGAATGGCCTCTTCTGCCATATAGCGCCTCCTTCCCATGTTCTCCAAGTACTGAACCCTTTTCCTGTCATTTTTCTTCCATATCACCTCCTGCATATCTTCACTTTATTTTCTCCTAACCTCTGCCTTCCTGCTTGAGGAGTCCTGATACACATTCTAATTTCCCAGAAATGGGATGTCATGTATATGAATAGAAATATAGATATGTACATCATGGATTTGAAGACTAAAATAATCTATGGAGATCTGCTTGAGGATAAAGTTGGGATGGAAATATAACATAGTGATTCAGTCCTATTTCTTTATGAAGCAATTCATTAACTTATTAAAAATATCAATTGACTACTATGAGTTAGGTATTGTTCTTAGAGTTGGGGGTGGCATGGGATATGTGGGGCAGACATGGTTATGTCTTCAAGGAGCCTACCTTCTGGCAAGGGGAGAAAACACAGATCAATAAGATAATTACAAACAGTAATGAGTGTAGTAAAGGAAAAGACATGTTAAGTACCATGATATCACCCAGGACTAGGGTGGGAGGTGTTTTATCCCTATAATATTCATTAACCTCAACACCACTATTGCTGGTCTTCAAGAAGACAACTGATGGTCTCTCAGACTCATATAAGTTGCTATGCAAATGCATCTTCAAGACAAGAGTCTAGCTGAAAATTGCCACCAGCGCCTTCCACCATCACACACTCTTAAACAGTTTATTGCCCCTAAACTATCCTTATGTAAAATTTCTGGAGCTATTACAGGGTGTTTTTTTTTTTTTAAAGATTTTTTATTTATTTGATAGAGAGAAACACAGCCAGAGAGGGAACACAAGCAAGGGGAGTGAGAGAGGGAGAAGCAGGCTTCCCGCCAAGCAGGGAGCCCGATGTGGGGCTCGATTCCGGGTCTCCGGAACATGACCTGAGCCGAAGGCAGTTGCTTAACTAACTGAGCCACCCAGGCACCCTATTACAGGGTATTTAATGAAAAGTGACTGGCTATTTTATTAGGATAGCCCATACAACTTCTCTAAGATGACGACAATTGAGTTGAAAGATGAGAAAGAGGCAACTCCTGGAAGAGCTAGGGAAAGGTGTTCTAGGACAAGAAGGAACACATGCAACGGGTCTGAGGCAGAAAGAGTATACAGTAAACTCAGACTATAAAGATCAATGTGGCTAGGGAGGGGCAGGTATTAAGAGCTAAGTGTGATAGATAGAGGCCAGAGGGTTCTGGTCTGAAACAGAAGGGCCTGAACTAAAGGGTTATAGGAAGGAGAGTGATACTCTGAGATTTAAAGTTTTAACAGATTTAACTCAGAATTGAAGACAAAAAAACAGAAGCAAGAAGACCTCTCAGCAAAACATTGCAGTAGCTCAGGAGGATACAGTGATAGATTAGGCCAGACAGGCAGCTTGGAAAGAAAGTGGATAAAGGAGGTATATCTGGGAGATAAAACAGATAGGACTTGCTAACTGACTTCAAGAAGGCAAAAGAATGGGAGGAATGAAGAGTGACTCCCACATTTAGGCTTGAGCAGTTGAGCAGATCATGGCCTCATTTACTAAGTTAAAAATGCCTGGGAAAGGAGCTATTTCAGAAGTGGAGGGAAAATCAGGAAAAATTTGACATACTTGGTTTGAAATGTCTATTACTGGTCACAAGTAGTGATGTCAAGTCTAGAGTGAGTGGAGAGATCTGGACTAGAAATAAAAATTGTCCACAGAGGACACAGTGAAGGATGATCTCAAGAAATTTATTAGGATAAAACCTCTCAAAATCAGGGATTTAAAGATGAATGAATATGATCTGTCAAAAAGAAATAACACTTTATGCACAAAGATATCTATGGCAGTATTATATATGAATTAATTTAATGGGGAAAAGATTGTCTATCTGGAAGCAGTTGAGTGTTTTTTCAATGAAATATTATTCAGTAATTTAAATTCTTTACTAAGACTTCTGGATAAGAAAAGAATATAGTTATAATTCTAAGTGGGAAAAAACACAACTTATCTACATGGCATGATGACTATACAAAAATATGCATAGAAGATTTGTGAATATATGAAAGGTTAATCATAGTCATTTTTCTTTGGATTTTTTCATATTTTCTGTAATTCCCATTATGTTCAATGTTCAATAGCTTAGGTGAGGCTTATCCTGCGGTAACAAACAACCCCCAAAATTTCAATGGCTTATCACATAAAATTATTTCTTGCTCATCCAAAGTCCACTGTAGATCACATACAGTAGATAATAAACGATGGTCACTATCAATACTTTCCCTTCCTGTACGATATGCTACTCCCTATATCTGGTATAAGGGTCTAATTTCTCTTGCTTTGAACCTAGACGGGCCTTGGTGATTTGCCTTGACCAATAGAATATGGCGGCAACGATGGTATGGGACATCCAAGGACACATTATTAGAAGCCTTTTAATTCCTCCTGGGTCTCTTGCAACTCATGCTCTTCGGACGCTTCTTCTGAGAACCTGGGATCCATGTAGCAAGAAGCCCACGACATTTAGGTGCTGTGGTTGACAGTGCCAGAGCTCCCAGTTGATAGCATTGATTCTAGCCATTCTGGACATCCAGCTCAGGTGAGTGGTCAAATAATGGCTGCATCAGTCAACAGCTGTCTGTAACAGTAAGAGAGACCCTTAGTGAGAACTGCCTAACCCAGCCTGCTTGACACACACAGAACCACGGGAGATAATAGAAAATTATTGCTTCAAGCCAGTAAGTTTGGGAGTGCTTTGACACCCAGAAATCAATAATCGGGACCCGTGATCACTTTCCAAGGCAGTTGACATCCTTACAATGACTCAGGGGTGCAGGCTTCTTTGCCCTTGTGGCTCTACTATCTCTAAGATCTGGCTGTCACTATCGCCTTAAAGGGGAAGGCAGAACTGAACGTTTGCCCATGACATTTTGCTGCCTCAGACCAGAAGAGATAGGCAACATTTTTGCTTACAGCCTATTGGTCAGCATGAGGCAAGCAAGGAAATGTAGTTTCTTGGGTATGTGGGAGGGAGAAAAAAATGACATATTGGTAAGCCCTGGTAATGGCTACTATGTCTTTGCATTACTTTCACTTTTTAATTGTGAAATAGTCTAAACATAACAAAAATACAAAGAGGAAAATAATAAGCATCCATTGACTCACTAACCAGACATCAAACTCACAAGTACACGAAAAAAGCTTTGCTTGCAAAAAAAGGTTGTTAGATATTAAATGCCTCTGGAGAGCTTTCTGTGGATGCTGGGTGGAAAATTGCTGATTACAACCCTTCAAATGATGTCAAAACTCCTTAACACAGCCCTTCACTATGACTCCTTAGTCTCCTTTTCTGGGTAGCTTACAGTTTTCCCTCAACACACTTAATAGAGGATGTTGGTTATTTTCCCCTCCTTATATCCATGTACTCTTCTTTTGGTAAAACATTATTGCAATTTTATTTTGCATAATCATTTCTACCCCATTCTTAGCAAAGTGTTTTAGGCGTGATCAACTCACCCTCAGCTCCAAGGATGAGCTGTCTTTTGTCCAGCGTGCTACCCCATACTCCCGGACCAAGCAATTGGTCCCATTCCTGGAATGTAAACACAGGAACTATAGTTGATAATTAAAGAAAAAGATATTCTCTCTCCTTCTGGCATGAACAAAGAATCCTATGACCCCAGGACTGTTGAAGTCAAAACAGAGAGAGGAAAAGAAACAAGACCCTTAACCCATCAAAACTTACCTTTGCCTAAATCATCTCTGGCCTGAACAACTGCTTGCCTTTCAGGTGAGACAATTAATTGCTTTTGTTATATCAGTCTAAATTGGATTTTCAGCTGATTTCAACAAAAAGACTAATCATTTTTAATTAATAGCCACACCGTGATCCAGCCTCCTTAAGTCACTTTTGGTTCCATAAAATACATGTATGTTCATTTCAAAATAAGGTTAAACTGAGCCCAAGATATATTGAGAATAGTCTCTACAAAATGCAAGTTCTGGGCCCCTGCTGTGGGTTGAAGAACAAAATTATCATCTGCATTCTCTAGGAAACATTGTAAAAGTTGAGAATATTCCCAACTATCACCTGTTGAGGCATGCTGTTTCCTAAGTGTTCACTGGTGGATATCAGTGATTTTAGGGCATTTGTCTGGACAAATGACCATGGGTGGCTCTCTGAGGTCCAAGTTTCTCTCAAAACTATGTGTTGAAGGGCACCTGGCTGGCTCTGTTGGTAAAAGCATGCAACTCTTGATCTCAGGGTGGTGAGTTTGAGTCCCGTGTTGGGTGTAAAGTTTACTTAAAAAACAACAAACAGCAACAACAACAAACTATCTGTTGAGCAATTGGGTTGAATGCCTCTGAGAATAAATTTGGCACAGTATAAAGACCCTCAACCGAGGCCTGACAGCTCGTGTGTGGAAAACATGTGGACAGAAAAATTCCCCTTGAGTCAAAGTTATGCTTCTAACTTCCTGATGCGGTCTTATGAATGGGGAAGTGTATGTCTGTTGGAGAAAATGCGATGCAGCTCCAGCCACTGTGACTGAGTGACGAGAAAGGGTTTCCACATGACATAAAAGGAGGAAATGGAGAAGCATTTTTCAATCAGAGGAGCCAGACCCTCCCTTACCTTAGTACTATAAATTTCTCATCTTTTCACCACATTTGAACAGCTAGAGAAGCCTCTAAGAAATGATGACAGAACACTTGAAAGTTGCCAAGGGAGACCTTCCAGAAATAGGGTAGTAAATGAAACACATGGTTTATAGTTTTCTCGGCCATACAAACTTATCTTTTCTTGAGTCACCATATATTTTTCCCTCTCTCTTTCAGCTCGCTTGGGGCTGACACATATTGAGGTGTTCAAGACAAACTTTTTAAACTTCAGCAGCAGTCATGGACAAAGCTGATCTAGGGAACATAAAAAGGGATTTTTGAAGCCTTGGTCATTTGGTAAGATGAGCACATGATCTGATAGAGCCTTTAAGTGCAAGCCTTCCTGGATAGACACTTCTGCTTATTGCAGATCTCAGGAGAACATTTATAGTAGCTTATTTGCAATTTCAGATCTAAGTGGAAGCACAAATGTCAAAGTGAGATTTAGAAATCCCCATGGGATATTAAAGAAAGCCATATCTGCCTTTTTGGTTTTTGTTGCTATTTTGATCTTAGAAAGGGAAGAATGTAAGAGAGGGGCCTCTGAGTGGCTCTGTCAGTTAATCAGCTGCCTGGCTCATGTCATGATTCCAGAGTCCCGGGATAGAGCCCGGCATCGGGCTCCCTGCTCGCGGGAAGCCTGCTACTCCCTCTCTGACTCCCCTTTCTTGTGTTCCCTCTCTAGCTGTGTTTCTCTCTGTCAAATACATAAATTAAAAAATCTTAAAAAAAAAAAGTAGGAGAAAGTAAAAACATCATTATCACCTGTATTTGCTGAATGAAAGAATGTGATTCTAGAGCAACGGTAGAAAATATATACAGCCAGTTGGCAAGATGACTCATGCGCACAAGCACCAAAATGGCTCTGCTTTCGTATATGGTATGACAGGTCTGCCAATAGCTAACTAATGTAATAGAATCATGAATCGCTTGGGTCTAGACTGATTTTAAAGTTCCTGTAAAGCACACCTCCACATGTTGTACCAGAAAAGGCTGCTGACTTTCATCAAACATGGCTACTAGCACCGGGGGTGGGGGGTGGGGCTGGGGGGGTGGAGAGTAAAGACAAGGAGGTCACACACTGGTAAACAGCATGGTACCAGACCCTCTTGCCCCTCCACCTGTCTGTGGTGAAGCCCCCAAGGGCCACACCTATGGCGGGGAGGCTGGGGTAGGCCTCCCTGGTTCTCTTTTTTCTCTTCTGCAGGCCCCAGGCTGCTGAGGCCTCTTTCCTCTTTTAAGGAAACACAGCCCCTGTAACCTCTGGATTCACTTCTCCACTTGAAGGCTGGAGATTCCGGCATGCCAGTTCACCCTCTCTGCCCCTCCCTCACATACACATGTGAGAACTTTCTGTACCAAGGCCTCACTGGATCAGCTCTTGAGGGTAGACAGGGAAAGAAAAGCACGTGTGGGAAAACCCTGGCTTCAGGAAATCTTACCAAGTTCTCACCTTGGGGGTCCTGGCTATCATTCCAAACCCCCTGAAGTCTCTCAGCCTCCATGTACTCTGAGCTCTCTGCCAGGATTGTATCATGAGCTTGGAGCTCACCCCAACCTGGTGTGCCAGTGGAGGGGCTTCCACTACCCTTGGCAGCTCTCCCTCGGGGTTGATGCACTCCTTGGGTCTGAGGCTCCAACCAGGACTGAACGATGAGCCAACCAGTATCCCCAATGATGCCATTTTTCTGAAATAAATAATTTGTGTTTCTGAGGGCCCTAGGCTGGATGATACTCCTTTCTAAGGATTCCCTGCTTCAGAGAGAAATGTCCCTCTCCAGCCGCTTCCTCACATGCTCCACAACAGAGCTCAGAGCCGGGCTGCTTGGCCTTAGGCCCCTGCTCTGCCACCTGCTTGCCACCTATGGGACCTCAGGCACATCGCTGAACCTCCATTAGCCTCAGTCTCTTTACCTGTCTAGCGGTGGTGGGGTTTCAAAGGATGGTCCACTGAGCATGGGTTCCAAAACACAGTAAGAACTCCCATTGGGACCCTTGCTGCTATCTGGCAGCCACAATCCAGACCCTGGGGGGTAATGCCTGGCCCGGGGGGGGGCTCTGGGACCATGGTCCATGCCATCAGCCAGTGCCCATTCCACCTGGGCAGCACCTGGGCCATTCCGGTTGCTGAACATTTTTAATCTTCATGTTGGGTATGCTGTGTATATTGAAAGCAAATTTACACTGAGAGGTGTGTACTAGTGAGTCCTTAAAGCACAGGAGAGGTGAGACAGGAACCAGCGGAAGTATGGAGGGATGGGAGGGAGCGGGAAGGCAAGGTTTCTTTTGTCTGGAATGTGGTAGGTGAACAAAATTTTAGCAGCTTACTGCATAATGGAGAAATCTAGGGAAGGTAGCTGCATTATTTTCTGTGGCTGCCATAACCAATGACCACAAGTGGGGCTTTAAAACCCCAGAAATGGATTCTCTCACAATTC
This sequence comes from Spilogale gracilis, assembly GCA_004023965.1. Classification (NCBI taxonomy): domain Eukaryota; kingdom Metazoa; phylum Chordata; class Mammalia; order Carnivora; family Mephitidae; genus Spilogale; species Spilogale gracilis. The sequence continues at coordinate 242,827 of PITA01000349.1, read as the reverse complement.
TGGAGGCCCCAAATATGAACTCCCTCTGAAGGTATTGGCAGAGTTGTGCTCCCTCTGAAGACTCAGGTAGAGAATCCTTCCTTGCTTCTTCTAACTTCTAGCACCTCCAGGCTTTCCTTGGCTTGTGGTGACGTAAGTCCAGTCTTTGCCACTGTCTTCATGTGGCCTTGCCCCCGTGTGTCTCTGTGCCTCAAATCTTCTCCTGCCTTTCTCTCATAAGGACATCTCTTGTTGGAGTTCGGTCCACCCTGAGTCCAGGATGATCTTATCTTGAGATCCTTAATGTAATTATATCTGCAAGGAACTTTTTTCAAAATAAGGTCATATTCAGAGGTTGTGGGGGTTAATACTTGAACATATTTGGGGGGCACCACTGTTCAACTTACTATAATTACATACAAAAGCAGAGGCTCATTGGTTAAGCATCCAAGTTCTCTCTCTTGGCTTCAGCTCAGGTAGTGATCTCAGCCTTGTGAGATCGAGCCCCACATCGGACTCTGTGCGCTCAGCACAGAGTCTTCTTGGGATTCTCTCTCTGCCCCTCCCCACTTCTCAAATAAATAAATAAATAAATCTTTAAAAAGAAGCAGAGGTCTTTGCACACAGAGGGCACTTCATAAATATTATAGCTGATACATGTCTGTATTGTGCTTGATGATTTTCAGAAGACTGTAATTCTATAACATCGAAGAAGATAAGTGGGAATATTGGCACTTATTCAGAAATGTTCTTTGGCACCATTCTTCTGCTCTGGCTCTTGGACAGAAATCTGTTTTTTTCATTTTTTTCCAGCCTCTAGCGGCCGCCTCTATTTACATCTTCCTTCTCTAACGCTGGTCCTTCTGGTTTACTTTTATAAGGACCCTTTTGATGACTTTGGGCCAACCCAGATAATCCAGGGTAATCTTCCCATTTCAAGATCCTTAATTTAATTCCATCAGCAAAGCCCCTTTTGCCATGCAAGATACTATAATCAGGTTCCAGGGATTAGGATGTGAACATCTTTGGGATCATTATCCTGTTGACCACAGTTGGGAACCTGAGTTTCATCCTTACAGCAGCGGAACTCAGTGGAGGGTTTTAAGCAAAGGCATGAAATAAACAGAATCAGAATGACAAGACCTGAAGAAAAATCACTGGATTGCAAAGACAGAGAAGTGTTAACCATGGCCAGAGGACTTAAAAGTTAACATAGAGTCACTGTAGCCAATACCTGAAACTTGGGAACATCCGGTCATGTGTAGGATAACTGGTATATAATACGTTTTTCTTCTTTTGTAGTCTGGGTTTGGTCTTTTTCAGTGAATTATCTGAGGTCTTTGTGAAGTCCCGAGTCCCAGGACACCTTTGGTTATTATTATGAGAAGTAGCCAGCTGGGCAAGGTGGACCTGGACAACTCTTCAGGTCAAGATTCTATGCCCACGATTGCCCACGAGGAGTATGCGCCCAGTGTGTGTGTGCCTGGGGGAATGCTGCTTTAGCAGGCACGCGTCCACGACACCTTATCAAGCACTGCCCAGGATAGAAGGGTACTGGAGCTGCCACTTCAAGAGTAAGAGAATGGCTAAAGAGCAATAGGAAGGAATGTCATAGAAGTAAAAAGATCCAAGAATGTGGACTCTGTTGGTTACTGGAAATGCTTCATTAACACCAAGTGAAAAGAGCACACAGAATTGTTCCTACTGATTACATGCATATTTAAGGGATATGAAAATTAGTAAGATTTGAATAGAATTTTAAGTTTTCTCTGACGCTTGTGAAGTTTATTCAAACATGTCTGTGCTTCTGGCAACGACTTAACTTCCTGTCTCTACTCTTGCACAGAGCTGCTCAAAATTGCCTGGAAGGCCCTCTAATGCCTGCTTTTGGCTGGCCTCTTCCTCTGCTGTTCTCACTGGCCTTCTGAATCCTTTCCTCTCTGCTTTAGCTCTTTGTACCGACCTCAATGTTACTTTGTTGAGGGGACCTGTTAGAATACAACTCCTGAGTTCACTGGCTGTCCCCAACCTATCTGAGAGTCTTGGCTTCCCCTTCATAGCATGGGTGAGAGCCTCAGCCTCCCCGCCCGGGCTGCGCAGGGTCAGACAAGCCAGGCCAGCCCATCAGGCTTCACTTCCAACGACGGGGTCACAGACATGGGATAATAATTCCTTTCCAGGCATGCCTGGCTGGCTCAGTCTGCAGAACATACAACTCTTAACCTCCGGGTTGCAAGTTTGAGCCCCACGCTGGGTATAGAAATTACTTTAAAAAAATAAAATTAAAAAAAAATAATCATAATTCCTTTCCAGAAACTCATTGCCTGAAAAAGTTACGAGTTATTTACTAATCAGCATAAGAAAACCGCTTTCAGCCAGAAATTTTCCATAGCAACACAAATCACAGAGCTGACACTGAATGTTGGGCTCCAGAAAGGATATTAACCAAAGACACCTTGATGGTGGGGGGCGGGGGCGGGAGCAAACAACCAACCGTAAAGAGGGCCAAAAGGTCCTTCAGGAGACCGGAAGACAATGTGGTTCTGATGTATACTTATCCACTCTATCAAACCACATAGTACAGGGGAGGCAGAATAGTGTAAAGATTTAAAGGCACAGATTCTAACTCCAGATTTGCTGGGCTCAAACCCCAGCTCTGCCACTTACTGGCTGCTGCTTTTGGATAAGTGACTTAACAGCTCTCCATTTAAGTTTCTGTACCTGCTCCATCAGAATAATAATAGTCCCTACCTTACTGGGCTGTTTTGAAGATGAAATGAATAAGCATCAAAAGTCTTTAGAAGTGTGCTTGAGACATATCAAGCACTCAGTATGTGTTAATTTTATTTGTACTGGAATGTGTTTAATGCTGCACTTTGCTGAGAACAGGAGCTGCTTAAATAACCCATCTAGCTTCTTAATTGGATGATACTCATGAATGATACATCACAGAGCAATGAAATCATGTCTGTTGATCCAGAGCTCTGCAAAGGCATCTTCTTTTTTTAAAAGATTTTATTTATGTATTTATTTGAGAAAAAGAGAGTGAAAATCAACATGAGAGGGGAGAGGTTCAGACAGAGAAGGCTCCTGAGCCAGGAGCGAGATGTGGGACTATCCCACTACTCTGGGATCACTACCTGAGCTGAAGGCAGTCACTTAACCAACTGAGCCACCCAGGCACCTCAGCAAAGGCCTCTTGATGGTTGCTGGATAAGAGGCTGAGACATGTTCTGCCTGGGGCATGGTTTGTGGCGTAGGCAAGATGCTAATGAGACCACAGCTGTAGAGTTAAATCTGCTCATTTTGTTCCATGACCCCAAACTGAAGTCTTTGCTTCTCCAACCATCTCTCAGGTACTCGTCAGTAGTCCTAAGGACGCCTGCCCACCATCACTGGCTACTATTGGACTAAGCGCACGATTATTGGAGGAATTGCCCCAACTCCATGGGACAACATTAGGATTCCCTTCCTGAATTGATAAGAATGCATTCTGTCGTAATTTTTAAAAAAATGCATTCTATCATCATCCAAGGGGCTGGATAAAGGTAATTCAAAGAAGATAGAGAAAAGAAGAATCCCTATAAAGACATGCTGATACACAACTTCAAATTATTTGGAAGTGTAGCAAAATATTCTCTAAAGAGAGGCAGAGACAGCCCCACCTGCAAAATCTTGGATAAGCCACTTTTTATTTCACAGATTAAAATTTGTTTCTGTATCAACAAAGGGGATAAGGTGGTTGCAGACCATGACCTATATCAGCCTTATTGGAAGACCGAATCCTTTCTTACACGGAACACGCAGAATGTCACATGACACATTATTAGAAACACTATCCCTGAAGGTCTGTAGTGAGGGGTGTCATTTATTATGCCCCAGGGCAAGGGCAGCAGCTTCCCTAGCTCAGACAAATGTCCCCCCTCAAATCTCACACAGCACTCAGTCCCCTTAGCCTGTCCATATGCTCTTAGGTCTAGATGCCATGTCCATTTATGATATTCTAATTTGCAGACTCAAAATAATATGAATATGAACATGAATATTTATGCATGAGCTTGGTGCTACAGAGAAGAGAGCCCCTAAGGATTCCACATTGGTCTGAGACTCATCTCAAGTCTCTGCTCAATTCTTCTGGGTCCTGGATCTTGATAAAATCTGAGGGATGATTTTGGGTGCCATTTAATGTACTCTCTGTGCTAACTTCACTGCATTCCCTCTCAGAGGCTCCGCACCCCACACCCACCACTCAGGACAACATCTTTTGTGTAACTGGATTTTCTTTTCTGTAGAAAATAGCATGGCAGTTTCTCTACAGTAGATGCACCATTTTATGTTCCCAACAGCAATACACAGGCTTCTGATTTCTCCAATCTGCACAAACATTTGTTGTTTTCTATCCTTTGGTTAATAGATGAGAAATGCCAGCAGGTGTTAAGATGGTCTGAGCAAGAGGGCTTACCGATAGAACCTCCCTAGACACCTGCTGCCCAGACTATTTAATTCCACAGTCAGGGGCGGTCCTGGTCCCATCAGGTTTCCTCTGGGACTGTCCAGGCTCTTAGGTCACCAATCCAAATGACCCAGGCATGTGATTGTTACCCACCCCCAAGCTCCTCTTGTTTCTTACATTCAGGCAGACTCAATCTGTCCCACACATTTGTCCTTAATGACTTCCCTGGTACCTTCAAAAAACAAAACAAAACACCCCTCAATAACTGGTATTTACATGAACTTTCTTAAAAAAAAAAGCACTTAAAAATAACATCTTTATTAAGATATAATTCACATAGCACAAGATTCGCCTTTTTTTTTTTAAAGTTTTAAATAATATCTTTTATTGCCAGAGTAAGAGTTTTATATATATTTTCCTCATGCCTGACATTTATGGTAGTGGAGTGTCTTGGTTTAGGCTGTTATAACAAAGTACCATAGACTGGGTTGCTTATAAACAACAGAGATTGGCTTCTCATACATCTGAAGGCTAAAAGTTAAGATCAGAGTGCCTCCATGGTCAAGGTCTAGTGAAGACCGTCTTCTTGGTTGTAGATTGCTGACTTCTCACTGTCTTCATATAGGCTGATTGAGCTAGGGAGCTTTGTGCCATCTCCTTTATAAGAGCACTAATCACTTTCATGAGGTCTTCACCTTCAGGAACTCATCTAATTCCAATCACTGACCTCTTAATACCATCGTTTTGGAAGATATGATCTCAACATAAGAATTTTGAGGAGATACAAACACTCAGTCCATAAAGTAGAGTCTTTCAGTTAGATTACTGGTTTTTCACCTCTAGTTAATACTTATTGTCACAGATAGTGAATGCTTTCTGTTGTAGATCTTGTTTATTTTATAATACACAGTTCTGTAGTATGCTAGGCATTTGAAACATTTACCTCAAGATATTATTGACTGTCTTTTTACAAATTGTGCTAAAATCAAGATTTGCCTTTTTAAAGTAATGTTCTTAAAGGCAAGTTTCTGGTTCCTATGGGTGATTACGGTGGGTGTCCCACATGTCTGGTCCCTTTTTGGAAGAGGAGTCTTTTGTGATAGAGCAAGCGTGTACTGTCTCCCCGCTCGACATCTGCTTATGGGCACGGCCAGCTGTCTTGGTAGGGCTCCTTTGGTTGACAGAAACAAAGACTCACTCAAGTCCTTAGAAAAAGGACATTTGTGATAAAGATCTTTGTTAGCTGAGACTAGGAAGCCATCAGGAACCAAAGCTACTTTTTCTCTCTTTCTCTTGGGCTGCACTATCTCTGTCTCTGTTTCTTACAGCAACATTGTTTCTCTGTGAGCATCTGTTCCACTCAAAATTTGACTTGCTATTACTGTTGGTGGTGGCCCCAATTCTAACTTGCGTTCGCTCTTTCAGGCAGCCTTTCTTTTCCTGTTCCTGTTACTAGCAACTTCATTCTCTCAGAAAGAATTCTGATTGTCTAGCCGGGCCATCGGGTAAGTACTGACCAGCCAGTGTAATGCTAGAATCAAGTGCCCAGACTGGCCCAATTTACTTTACCATAAAGGGAGGAGACTAAGGTCACATAAAAAAGAAACACAGCTGTTGGGGTAATGTGAAGAGAACCCCGTGGCAACTACACACAGTGGGGTGAGGTATAGGACAGAAGCCTGAGTTTAGGAAACATGCATCTTTTTTACAATGGGCAGTAATAATACTCTTTGCTCCAGAGGAGACATTATCTTTAATATACTGGACTGTAAACAGGGCTGCCCTTTGCTCTGCAGGGAGAACTTATTTCTGTATTCCAACCATATTCCAAGGCTATTCACCATATAAACATTCTTAGATGAGGCTAAGAAATATGATCTAGAGGGGCGCCTGGATTGCTCAGTCAGTTAAGCATCTGCCTTCATGATTCCAGGGTCCTAGGATCAAGCCCCACATCAGGCATCCTGCTCAGCAGGGTGTCTGTTTCTTCCTCTCTCTCTGCCCTTTCCCTGCTTGTGTGCACCCACTCTCTCTCTCTCTCTCTCTCTCTCTCAGACAAATAAATAAAATCTTTAAAAAAGGAATATGATCTGGAATAAAAGGAGGTCAGTAACTGTGCTTGCAAGCCATACAGAAACACTAAAGATCCATGGAGAGCTGTTTCCTGACAGTTACCAGCAAATCTCTTCTCCTCACTTGTGTGTGTGTACAAGGAAGATCATAGGATTATATTGTGCATGCTGTGAGGTGCTGCTCATGAATGTGAATGTGGCTTTCTAAATTTTTTTCTACATGCTGATTGTACCATTATAATCACCACAGCCATGCTTAACTGCAAAGGTAACATAACTATTGTTTTATTCTTTTAAGAGTTACAGAAATAGGCCAGCCTTTGCCTGGGCCCTTCTAGGCTCTACTTGGTAAGTGCTGATTAGTCCCACCTAAAAGAGTACAGATGGATGTCCACCTGGCTGAACCAGGATACCCAGCATGGCAGGGAAGGCCCCAACCATGGGGGTCCAAGACACTTTTAAAGGCCAGCATTGGCCAAGCAGGGAGGTAAATGAGTGAGATGGCCAGTTGTAGTAATTGGGATTAGTGGGGACTGGGGCAAAAAGGAGAGGGCATCCTCTATTGGAAGGTGAGAGCCACAATAATCAGGCCTAACTGATTATTTCATTGTGAGAACAAGAGTCCTAAGTTGCTTGATTTCCATCTTCCCACCAAGAACCTGAAATGTGAGGTTGCCCACTCTTTAGATGTTACAACTAATTCAAATTTAAAAATACTGCAGGTACCCAGAAAATAACCCAAAGGAGCAGTGGTTGGAACTGAAGGAGCCTCATTGAGGAGGGAGCCAGCTCTGATGCCTGATGCTCCACAGATAGGTAGCTAAAACTTCAGTTAACCCAATTAACCAAGCTAGAGAATGTGGATGGGGCTCTACTAGAAATTCTCTTGCCCCCCTGCTGCAACCCCCCCTCCCCCCAGTCTTCTGCAGGGGAAGATGAAGAGCTTATTTGCAGAGGTAAGTCAGAAAAAAGAATTGTGAGTGTCTGGATCAGCTCACTCCTCTTCTTCTCTTTGAGATTTGTCTACCTACGAAGAACACAGTCTTGGTCCACTCGCCTAGGTCTGTGACGTCAGCTTTACAGTTGCTGATGCATATGGGCTGAGGGACAGGGAGGTGAGCGGCACCTGTGAGCTGTTTAGTACTTCCCGAGACAGGGTCAGCCCCTGAACGTCCTTCAACGTCAGCTTTCCTGCCTAATAAACCTGTAATGCTGTCCTCCATCCTACTGACTCTTGACTCTATTTCTCAGCTGTTTCTAAATGTGGGCAGGAATAAACGTGTGGCATTTTAAAAATCCCTTCTAACTCAAATAGGCATTATTACTGTCTGTACTTCACAAAGGTGATTAAACAGAGGCATTGGTTGATTGAGATCTTTGCTCCTAATAGCCACGAATGTGGTTTATGCCTCCTTATCAGCCCTTCCTTCTTCTGGTATGCACAACTTGATTTTACTTGGAATTTTCTCCATATATGTGGTAGGGGTGAGGTGGACTCACCCCTACCTCCAGGGGCAGGATACCTCAGGGCTGGCCCATCAGAGCAACAGAACCACCAGGATACTGTGATGGGTGCAGGGATGACATGTGATACAAGACTGACAAACTTAATCTGGTACAGTGCTTGGGAGAATATTCTCTTCCCAGCTGAGTCACCAAAAAGAGGGGATAGAAAGCTGGGCTGCTGACCACCATCTGGCCATCACAAGAGAGTGTATACAGAGCCTGACGAGAGGAAAGGAACATAATGGTTGCTTGCCAGTTACTGATTTATTGTCTCTCAGTTACAAACTCAACTTTTATTGTCTGCTCTGCAAAAGTATAGATGGGCCTTTAAATATTTTTTCTTTACTAACTGTCATAATGTTATACTTTGTCAGCATATACACTTTCCCTAGCATCCTAAGAAGATGAACTTCCAGAAAATCCCAGGGGTACATTTCCAGAAAGTTCCCCTGAAATAGCATGACAGCTACTTGTTTACCAATCAGTGAAATAGAGCCGTGACCTCCCCAGTAAGATCTGGATCTCAGCTTAGGGTCAGGGATGGGAATGGTGACTCTCCCTTGGATATTCTATCCCAGCTCCGCAGGGGAATATTGCTTCTTATATATGCTATTCATCCATTTTTTAAAAAGCTTTTATTTATTTGACAGAGAGAAACACAGCCAGAGAGGGAACACAAGCAGGGGGAGTGAGAGAGGGAGAAGCAGGCTTCCCGCGGAGCAGGGAGCCCGATGTGGGGCTAGATCCCTGGTCTCTGGGATCATGACCTGAGCCGAAGGCAGTTTGCTTAACCAACTGAGCCACCCAGGCGCCCTTATTCATGCATTTTTTAAAAAAAGGATTCTCTTTACTTCCAGGGGTGCCTGGCTGGCTCAGAGGAACATGTGACTCTTGATCTAGAGTCTATGAATGAGAGCCCTATGTTGGGTGTAGAGCTTACTTAAAAATAAAATCTCTTTTTTTTAAAAAAAGAGATTTTATTTATTTATTTGACTGACAGAAACACAGCTAGAGAGGGAACACAAGCAGGGAGAGTGAGAGAGGGAGAAGCAGGCCTCTTGCCAAGCAGGGAGCCCGATGCGGGGTTTGATCCTGGGACCCTGGGACCATGACCTGAGCCGAAGGCAGACACTTCACAACTGAGCCACCCAAGTGCCCCTTTAAAATAAAATCTTAAAAAAGAGAGAGAAAGAGAAAACAATTCTCTTTATTCCCTGATAGCCAATCCCTTGTTATTTCAATCCTCTGTTCTAGTTAGTAGTTCTTTAGATTAAACTTTCCCTGTTCAAATGATTGCATTTTATTTTAATCCTGATGGGACACTGAATGACACAGATGGCAAGTGAGACCAAGCTCTAATGGCATTGACTGGGCCAAAGTCTTCCTCTTCTCTGGACTTTTCAGTGAGTAAATTAATACTTTTTTTCTTCAGTTAACCATTTTGAGTTGGGTTTCCTGTCCGGCAAGTTAAGGAATCTCAATTTTGTAAGCCACAAAAGGATGAACAGTTAAAAGAACAAGAAATATTTACCTGGAGAAAGAAAGTCACCTTCTTAGGAGGCAATATGAGAAGTATTTACATTTTCACTGTGGGAAAGAAGAATTGAAATGTTAGGTCAATTTGAATTTTATGACCATAATATAATTTGTCATTTGATGATCAAAGTAGGACCAATGCGTGGAAATCACAGAGACAAAATCTCAGTTCATCTGACACCACAAGAACTTTCCAGGTATTCAGTAATGGGGTTTGGAATGTAGGTGGGGTTCCATGGGGTGGAGTCCAGAGCCAGAAGACCTAGAAAGAATTCTTGAGATGTCTTTGGTGCAAAATGGTGACTTACTAAAGCACGGGGACAGGACCCGAGGGCAGAAAGAGCTGCTGCATGGGGGTTGTGAGGGGTGGCTGATTAAGTACTGTGGGGTTGGGGGAGATAGGGAAAAACGGAGGTTTTGAAAGAACATCTAGATGCCAAAGAGAGGCTAAAAGATACCAGAGGCCTTGCCTTTGTCAATTTAAGGTTGTTTTTCCCTCCAGCAAGGTATTAACATTAAGTTAGTTGAGAGCTCCCTGGAAGAACGTCACACCTGTCCCACCCAGGAGTGGGCGTGGGGGGAAGGGTTGCAGGGTGCCGACTTATGCTTGGTCTTCAGCTAGCCTTCTGCTCCCTCATCATCAGTGTCTGGAGGTGGGATGAACTGCCTTGTCCACTGTGAGGGCCCTGTCCCTGGAAGTTTTGGGGCTCAAGGGGTGATGGCCACCAGCCGGTATGCTATGGAAGAGATTATTGCATTGGGTGGGAAAGGCACTGAATGACCTAAGAAGTCCCTTCCAAATCTAAGATTCTACTATTATGTTTCTGGAAATTCCTTAGCCCAAATCCTATTAGACAGTCCTAGTTAAGAGAAAAATAGACAAGGGCAACATTGTATATTATGTGAATCACTTGGGATGGGAACTTTGGCTACTATCAGATGTTATCATCAGATGAAAGGAAAATGGACAAAGTCACCAGACAGGAGTGTTTAAATCCATTCTTTTTCCCTGCTAAGAACACAATGTATTGCATGAAAAACAGGAAAGTAATTACTGTAAATAAAATTATTCTGAAAAGAAGCATATTAAACACTTGACTTTAATTTGGCTCCAGCATATTTACCTGACTCAGAATTAGATTGCTTAAATGAGTGGGTAAATGAAAAGTGCTCCAAGATCCGGCTTCACTCAAAGTATGGAACATTAAGCTGGGAGGCAGCCAGCATTCACTTTATTCCTGCTTTTTATAGTGACCTTGGGGCAAGCGAGGGAAGGGTGGAGGGGAAGAAGAAAAAGAACTTGGTTTTGCGGAGTTTGGGCTTGTCCAAGTACAAGAATCATAAAACAATAGTCATACCTACATCACAGAGTATATATAAGTAAAACAGGAAATGCCTACAAAAATAGAAAACAATGTTTTCTTCTATGGACATAACAGATACAGTGACTCAGAATTCTTTAATGCAAAGGTTTCCAGTCAGAAATAACACTGAACGCTGCCTTATTTAGCCAGTATTTCCTAGCACCCTCTGAATTAATATAACTTTTTAAAATATCTGATCCCAAACTAGCCAGCTCTAGCATGGAAGATAAGTTGGTTTAACATATGCCAAAAGCACACAGAAAGTGAAACTAAAACCTATTGAAAATCAGTAACAAGTGTATTCAAAAGTATGATATATTTAAAAAGTCAGACAACTTTGCATTTGACCGTCTATGGAGTAGTTCTCTAAACCAAACATTTCAGTAAATCAGACCATTTTCTTTTCATGATCAGTAATCTCTTTTTTCTTTTTTTTAAAGAGGAAAAAAAAATCCACCCCCAGTTCCATCACAGTTTTTGTGGAGCAAAACTTGCTTTCAAGTTTGACTACTTGCTTTGTCCTTCTGTTCACTATTGTTCTCCTCCCCGCCCCCCCCATTTATGTGCATGTAGACCGCATCCTGAGGCAGAAATCATTTTAAAACCTAATTCTTATGGATATCCCCATTTCAGGGTCTTTTTGTGATTGTGTGTTTGTTCCTTACACAGAAGGAGGGACAACAGGAATTGATTAGGAGCTGAGAAGGGGAGGGACTGCCGCTGGATCGAACCTTTACAATTTAGCTGATTGGTTAAAGTCAATTTCTAGATCAGACAGATTCATCCATATTCAGTTCATTCTAGTGCCTCATGTATGATTTAGTGGATGATTATCTGCAGCCCAGATCAGTGCAGAAGAGCCCAAACACTCTCAGAGTCTCAGAGGGAGAGGGCTTGGGAAAGCGCGTCTGCAGATGTTCCCCTGAAGCCTGAAGCAATGAAAGGGGTACCAGAGGAAACTTTAGAGGCCAAATTTGTACTAATGGAAGATCCATTATTTTATAGGCACTTGCAAATGCCCAATTATAGGAAATGCTTTAGGGGTGAGGCAGTAGAAGTGGGGTAGTTAGGAATGAGAGTGGAACACCAGGCTTGGGTGGAAGATGGATTCCATAACCTGGGTTACGAGGTAGGAAGGGTGGAACATTCAAGAGGCTGGTCTCCAGGAAACATCACAACAGGTGCTTTCCTGTGCACACTCCTCTCAACCCCTGGTGTGAACCATGGAAGTTTTGACCAGGCAGCAGAAGTGAAGGAGTGGAGACAATGTGGACGTCGGCGTGATGAGCACAGCCATTTTTGTTGGCCAGCGGGAAGCCCAGGAGAACCGGTGGTGATCCATCAGAACAGCCCAGAGAGGGAAGCCACCTTTCAAAGAAAACAGGTCTTTCTAGATTGGGGTGGTGCCTCCACCACACTGGCAAGTAAGAGGAGAGGCCTCAATGGTACTTTGAGGTCTGCACATCAAAGGACAGATGTAGCTGAAATCTACCATTGCTAATCTACCATTAGCAATGGCCTGTTTCAATATGCTCAGAATAGGGCTGATTCAGTATGGCTGTATTTTCGAAGTAATAAAGGAAAAAAACACTGTTTCTTTCATAGTGACTCGTCCCAGGGAGGGCTTGGCTTGTTGGGAAATAAGGCCCTAGGAGGAAATAGGTTTTTAGGATTTAGGGATTTTGTCTCCCTTTTGCCACAACTGTAAGTTTGGCTCTTTCTCTCTGGAGAAGCACTCCAGACCTAAGAGAGGGCGTGATCTGGTGCCTGACACACAAAGATCGGGAAATCACACAGAAAATCCCATTGACACTTTAACAGATGAGCCAAGGGTTTGTGGGAGTGGGATGGGACCTCCGAAGGAAGATTGTCCTGTTTTCCTCTTCTTATGTCACAAAAGTGAGAAGTTTTCTTCTTGGTAAGCATGTCAGGTTAAAAGTAACCACCCTCCAGGTTTTTCTGCATTTAGTCTAAATTCAGTCCAAGGAAAAAAAAAATGGTGGAAATGAGGCCAAGAGTCTTTTAACTCTCCTAGGAAAGAGAGTGTTATAGGAACCTTTATATTTTATAATCCTCTCTTTTACTTTATATATAATTATACTAGGAAAAAAATGTAGAATGTTGGCATACACATGTATTGTGCTTAGATGGTCTCAGAAAATTGACTTAGATTAGGTAAGTATTTTTTTTTTCGTTTCTTTTCCAACAAGAGTAGCTTTATTGAAGTAGAAGAAGACAGCATGTGACAGCATTAATCTTGTTTTGCTGAACAGGTTTCAGTAGCTGTTAATTTTATGGAGTCACTTAAGACATTGTACAGAATGTCACAACACTACGTTTAAGTATGCATCTGGACAATTTTAAAGGGAAAATATTTTTTAAAAAAGGAAGAAATGTCCATATAGAATATATTGCAAAATGATATTGGCAAGACTAGTTAATGGTATTGAGGGATGTGATATTAATTAAAAAGAGCAGGGCACGTGGGACGCCTGAGTGGCTCAGTTGGTTAAGCAGCTGCCTTCGGCTCAGGTCATGATCCTGGAGACTCAGGATCGAGTCCCACATCAGGATCCCTGCTCGGCCAGGAATCCTGCTTCTCCCTCTCTCACTCCCCCTGCTTGTATTCCCTCTCTGGCTGTGTTTCTCTCTGTCAAATAAATAAGTAAAATCTTTAAAAAAAAAAAAAAGAGCAGGGCACAAAACTATAGTATAATTTTAATTTTAGATAAAAACTGTGTGTTCAATTAAAATCATAGAGACAGATAGTAGAATGGTGGCTGCCAGGGGCTGAAGGGAGGGGAGAATGAGGAGTTACTGATTAATGAGTACAGAGTTCCAGTGTTTTGAGGAGAAAAGAGTTCTGGAGATGCAGGTGGTATGTTTGCATCACAGCGTGAGTGTCCTCAATGCCATGGAACCACACACTTAAACTGAGTAAAATGAGAAATTTTCTGTTATGTGTATTTTACTATGGTTTTTAAAAATCACGCATTCAGTTTTAAAGGACTAGAAGAGAAAGCGGCACCTGAGTGGCTCAGTCGGTTGAGTGTCTGACTCTTGATTTTAGCTCAGGTCATGATCTTAGGGTTGTGTGATCGAGTCCCATGTTGGACTCCTAGCTCAGCAGGGAGTCTGCTTAGATTCTCTCTCCCTCTGCCCCTCTGCCCACTCATGTATATGCATGCGTACATGCTCTCTCTCTCTCAAATAAATAAATCTTTGAAAAAAGAAAACTAGAAGAAAATGTAATAAAAAAAACAAACAAACCAGGATTTATTACTTTGCAGTGGTGGGATTACAGATAGTTTGTTTTCTTTATGCCTTTTTATTTTATTTATTTATTTATTTATTTATTTATTTATTAAAGACTTCAGCTTTTTTTTTTTTTTTAAGATTTTTATTTATTTGACAGAGAGAAACACAGCCAGAGAGGGAACACAAGCAGGGGGAGTGAGAGAGGGAGAACCAGGCTTCCTGCCGAGCAGGGAGCCCGATGTGGGACTCGATCCTGGGTCTCTGGGATCATGACCTGAGCCAAAGGCAGTCGCTCAACCAACTGAGCCACCCAGGCACCCCTATGCCTTTTTAAAAAACATTTTCTACCTTTTTTATCATAAACTTCTTTTAACTAAAAAATAATTTTAAACATCTCTCTTCAGATTCCAGTTTCCTCAGATTTCTGAAATTGTCAGTTTACTTTTCAACTTCCTCAAGGTTTCCCAAGCACAGCTACTAGGTTTTCTTCTTCTTGGGACACAATCTGTCTCATTTCCCACTAAAGTTTTGTAGAATCAGGAAACCATAAGTTCCAAATATTCCAACAGTGTTCAGTTTCATCTTTGTGTTCAGAACACCGATATTTAACCCAGAAAGTCCAGTCACTGCACCAATGAGGTTTTTCTGCTGCCCACAGCCATTGCCCACTTCATTTTCTCTGCTTTCTCTCTCCTCTCTTCCCTTTGTTGTCTCAGAGGCTGCGGTAGATGAGGTTTCACACCTTGCCCCCTGACTACAGTCAGTTCATTGTTTCATTGTTCGGTGCCCTATACATCTCTTTCTCAATTCTGAACACTCAAGATGTAGCATTTGATATGTTTTTTTTTTTTTTAATTTGTTAAGAGAATTCACCCTGGGGAAGCAGAAGAGACTCCAGATTGGAATATCACCACTAAAGCATCAGCAGCTCTCATCTGTTAAAAAACAACAACAACAACAACAACAACAACAACAACAAAACAACAACAACAAAAACCCTTACAAACAAGGAGCTGTAGGAAATGAAGGGCCTCCTCTCACCTTTCTTATATCTCATAGCAACTGCAGACAAAGGGATTCAGAAGCCCCCAGGAATCTCTCTCAAACACCTGCAACATCAACCTCCTTTCCAGTCCAGCCGTAGACTTCAGAAAACAAAGGAGGTTGGCACACCAGTTTCTACTTTGGTCTTAGAGTTGACTTTGGAAAACAGAGTAGGTGGTAGGAATGAGAGGAGCCCGAGAGATCCCCCACAAGCAACAGATGAGTCACCGTATCACAGGATTTTCCAAAGAACTTTACACTCATCAGATCCTAGGCTCCCCTGTGAGTACCTTCAAGTTTTAGAAGTTAGTTCTTTCAGGAGCATAGCGACTTCTAAGAGCTTGATTTTCAACTAGGAGTCAGCCACATAGGCAGAAAATAGATTGTGCACAATGATTTAAATGACGTCTACTGTTGAACATTTAGGTCTTCCCATTTTTTAAATCTTTTACCAACTATGTCATTACTAACAAAGGATGCAGTAATTTTTTAAAAAGATTTTATTCATTTTTTTTAACAGAGAGAGACACAGCGAGAGAGGGAACACAAGCAGAGGGAGTGGAGAGGGAGAAGCAGGCTCCCCACTAAGCAGGGAGCTCAATGTGGGACTCGATCACAGGACCTTGGGATCATGACCTGAGCCAAAGGCAGAGGCTTAACCACTGAGCCACGCTGGTGCCCAGGATGCAGTAGTTCTTTATTTTCATTGGAAGCTTCCATCCTGTGTAACGCTTCTATTATCTAAGCTCATGTTGTATGTATGGGAATAATTTGATTTGATTTCCCTTTCCATTAAAAGCTGTGCTATGTATTTTAGGGGCAAGATTTAGCTGGCCAGTAAACTGTCCTTCCCTCTGGCATAAGTCCTCATCTGGAGCCCTGTTAACCTCACTATCTAGGATGGAAACTGAAACTGCCTTTAAATCATAATTGGTAATTTTTCTTCAACTTAAGACATACTAATCTTTTCATAACAACAACAGTGATTCTAATAATAACAATAGCAGTAATAGTAATGAACATCACTTGATGTTACTCTGTATGACAGGCCTTGTTCCAAGCACATTCATTAAGTCAATTAATTCACGTGTCAAACCCTGTGAGGTAGGTATGTTATTATTATCCTTAACTTGTAGAGATAGCGACATGGTTAACACATCTAATTGGCTGGCCCACGATGTGAACCCAGGCAGACTGGCTCAGAGTCACACCGCTCTGTGCGACCTGAAGAGGCTACACAAAGTTGGGGAAATCTCTGTGGGTGTTTGAGGGAACCGCCAAAGAGTTTTGCAAATGAGCAACACTGGCAAATTCCCAGCTTTAAAATAAGCTGCAACTCAATATCCTCAGTTATCTTTTTCATTTAATTGCTGATTATCTGGGGCTTCTTCAATGCTTCATTTACGTATATATTTATCATAATGAGGCGATTTACGCTACCAAATGTGACCTGAAGGGAAGGATCCCATATTGTTATTTTAGAAACTTTGATACTTATTCAATCAAACACACTTACACTTTTATTTATTTATCCATTTAGTGGTAAGAATTTAGCTGCTTTTCCATAAGCCCCATTATTCTCTGCACCAAATAGTTCCAAGTCAACCCATGATCTGAGTAGAAACCATGTACTTTGCTCTGCAAACCGGCATGAAGGCTTTCATCCAGGCCTAGACTAAGACCCCTCAGCTCCTTCCATACAGAAATGAGGCAGCTACTCTTACGTTCTGTAAATTTTTGTCAACTACACAGCACAATGGCTGGCTCACCCACTCTCCCAAAGGAAACAGTAAGTATCTCATTGAACAAGTGCTTCTACCAGCCACTGTTTAGACTCTGGGATTATAGCAGTGGTTAAAGCAGAAATCAAAGGAGCTAAAGGACCTTCCCTCATGAGGTTTATGTCCTAGTATGTCATATAATAAATGTCAGGTAGTGTAAGTTCTCTGATGAAAATGAGGTTGGTGTGAAGCATTGAGAGCGATGGAGAGAGCTCCAGTTTTTGTTTTTTTTTTAAGATTTTATTTATTTGACAGAGAGAAACACAGCCAGAGAGGGAACACAAGCAGGGGGAGTTAGAGAGGGAGAAGCAGGCTTCCCGCCGAGCAGGGAGCCCTATGTGGGACTCGATCCCGGGTCTCCTAGATCATGACCTGAGCTGAAGGCAGTCGCTTAACCAGCTGAGCCACCCAGGTACCCCGAGAGCTCTAGTTTTGAATCCCTGCTAGGTACATAGCAAGTACTTCAGAAATTTTTGAAATGAATGCATGCTACAGCTCAAGATAGAAATATAGACTACTACAGGGGCACCTAGATGGTTCAGTCTGTTAAGTGTCTGCATTCAGTAAGGGGTCTGCTTCTCCCTCTGCCTGTCACTGTCCCCACTTGTACAAGCTCTCTCTGTGTGTCAAATAAATAAATAAAATCTTAAAAAAAAAAAAGAAATATAGTCTACTGTCCTACACTAGAATCAACTATTAGGTTATAATTCTATTCTGAAGGATGAACATTTGCTTAAGTAACCCATACTTAAAAATAAAGTGGGCCTGTAGACCAAGAGGAAGCTGGGCCCTGCTAGGAAATATTTGACTTGGATTCAAGAACTTTTGCTCACTTGCTAAATTCAAACAGAATGACACTTTCAGGGTTAAAATTACATGCATCTTTTAATTCATGAGTTTGTTTAGATCTCCCTTTGTGGGACAACTGAAGACAGACTTATATTGCTTTGGGATGACAAAGAGGAAAAAAAAAATTAAGAGTGAGTAAATTAGGCATGCCAGCAATGGTCATAAGTGGGATGCTGGCAAAACATGGCCCAGTCAGGGCTTTTTCTCATTTAAAGTCATTCTCTGTCCTAGCCTGTCATCAGATGAGTGGCTTTGGAGTCGGCTCCCCAACTGCTTTGTTTGGTTTCCAAGGATGGCCACTAATTAGGATATTGTGCATCTAAAGAATGTAGCTCTTTCCAGGCCTGTGTGAGTTCTTAGAACCCGGAACTTTGAAAGGAAAGATTGAGATTTGCTTCTTGGCACTAGAAGTCTGGAGAAAACCCAGCTCAACAGTGACGACTTCCCAGACCTCTCCCTGTAGCCGACCCCCTCTTTGCACCCCACCCCCTACTAGGACGGTGCTCATCTGCTAGTCCACCCTGCCCCTGTTGTCCTAGAGTCACTTTATGGGGTCTGTTTCTTAGGCATTCTGAGGACCCATGAGCCTGAGGGCTGCTTTGTTCATGCTTTTATCCTCAGTGCTTCACAAAGTGCCCGCCTAGAACAGGTGCTCAATAATTACTACATGAATTAGATGCCATCACAGTATCCACTTGACCATCCTCTTTTAGGAGAAAGGTAAATGTCTCATGAGTCCTCAGACGTACATTATTTTCTTTAAGCAAGCATTGCAAACTTAAAGGAAGTGCTGTGCTGGTTGATATTTTAATTCCCCCAGCGCCGAGGGGGCCAAGGATTGCCAGGCCACCTGTCCCTGTCTAACAGGCCAGGCCACCTCTGCAGCCGCCACAGGAGCGGTGGCCACCCAACTGGGTGTTCTAAGCGTCGGAAGGACGAGTCCACAGCAGGGATGTCCCTTCCAAAGGCATCTGGGCCACTTCACACCTTTCTGGTGCCCTGCCTCGGCTGAGAGGGGCCTTTTCCTGATTTTGCCTCTCTGCGGAAGAAGGCGAAGCAGGCTTTGCCTTTTCGAAGTGCGCTTTGAAAAAGACCGAATCAACTCTGGCAGAAGCGAAGAATGTCTCTGCTACCTCCTGTTGCTTCTTTCTAGATTTCTTACTTTCGCTGCTCAAATCCTTCCTCAAATCAATGCAGAAATGCTCACTTTAGACAGACTTCAATTGCTTTGGGCGGTCTCACAGGAGGAAATGCTTTTCTACTAACTTCTCTTTGGGGACAATTGGAATCTATTTATTTACATTTAGAGGACCCAGTTCTCTGTTTTCCAATGAACGGAGACATCAAAAGCTGCCTCTTTGTTGAAACTTATGGCTGGTTTTTAGGTTGGCAGAGGACAAAACTGATCAGTTGGTAACTACAAAGAATACTGCACATTATAGCAATATCTATGGGGAAAAATACCATTTTCTTCTGGTGACTACTAACATTTTAGTCAGTATCCCACTGTAGGCTGTATGGCTGAATTAAAATTCAAGATGTTAGAAATCTCTCACAGAATATGATGGAGTGTGGAAAATAGGGGTTTTTGAAAGTTGGTATCACTCTTATTTCTAGTGGCAAAGAAAGCTGGGAGCCGACTTTTTAATAGAATTCCCTTATAATAAAGCTTTATAAGCAAAATCTTGGTATAGTACATATCAACAAAGGAAATTATGTAATATTAAAAAAATATATGGCATGAGCATGGAATAATTTCTTTAAGAGAAGTCATCCAGAATGCCAATTCTGGGGGGAAATCTCTGGTGCTTTAGCTGTTGATTTATAATGTTGCATATTGTTTTATATTTCTTAAATAACAAATGTTCTCCATTAGCATTGGTAAGATACCCATCACTGATATGGATGGTTATAGAAATTCCCACACTGGAGAAGCAGTATGGGTGGAAAGGAGATGGGCTTTAGTTTCCAACAGAACCAGGATCGCATTCCAGCCAATGTTATTGTGGACTTGTTGGCTATATAATCTCTTTGAGTTTTAGTTTCTTAATTTGAGAGGTGGGGTCAATAATACCTTGCAGAATTTTTGGGTAGGTTAAATGAGAGTCTACAAAGCTCTAATACCTATGCTCACCACACAATAAATATTCAAAGAATGTGGCTATCATGATTTTGGAAACATCTCACTGTAAAAATTCTATAAACATGTATCAGGAGAAAATTTTATTGGTTTCTTTTGGCAGTGCTTTATAGCTATATCCATGTCAAGATAATTCTCTAGCTCCAAAAATTAAATACAGAGATTATATAGTCTCCTCGAGAAAAGAAATTGCAAAGCAAATGACTTCACATCTATGTAGAAAAAGAAATTGAATGCCAGAGAGATCCAAGTGGAGAGCATGATATTTGTCCAGGGAGAGTGTGGTAGAAAGGTATGAACATAGCTGTGGAGCGGAGGGTATCTGGAAGACAGTGATTAATTGAGGTGTCATGGAGTCTAGGTTTGAAGTAAAACTTGGTAGAAAAGGAGAAAGCAGAGGAGTCAAGACATTGAAGATTTTGCTGAAATAAAAGATAGATGATAATTGAAATGAAAACTGGTAGCTTGTGATCAGAGTAGGCTATTGGACTTAAGATTTCAAAGTAAGACCAAGTCTGGGTGATGACAAGGTTTAGGAGGCAGCCAAGAGAAGGACGGCTTAAGTGGCATTGAGGGGACATTCTTCTGAGATCACAGAACTAAGATCTGGAAGCTACCCAGGATAATGGCAGGACTTGATGTGGAAAGGATGCCTGGGCAAGATGCCAAAGGTTCCTTGAATAAAGAAGAGGAACGTCTGGAGTTCGATGTATGTCATTGACAGAATGTAGTGTAAAGGCTAGTTTAGTATTAGTCTAATTGGATAAAGGAATTGTTACCTGGAACTGACATTGGGTTTCTCCCAACTCCTGGATATAGTCTGTGAGGTGAGGGAGAATAAGTGGCATCTCCTTGGGAAGGCTACAAGGAGAAATGGTGTCATTGCAAGGATGAGCTAGGGTTCATTTAGCCTAAGGAGATGGAGGGAAGGACCCAGTAGTGACCTGATTGTGGGTGAGAGAGATTTTACATGGAAATAAGTTGAGAGGGCTCAGGTAAAGGTTCCAGAATGAAGGGAGCAATGGAAGTTGGTCAATGGCAAGGAAGCTCTAAGCTCTTTGGGGTTATAGTATAGGCAAAGAGATGACCGGTGTGTGAGGGGAGAGCTCACATTTTGGCCACTGGCCAAAGATAATGGGAATCTGGAGCTGGGAAGGACTGGTTGGCTGCAAGTGTTCCAAAAGTGAATTCAGAAGCTCCTCAGTAGAGGGGAGGGGGATGAAGACTCAGGTATTTATGAAAGAAGGCAGCCTTCCTTGGACTGGAGAGGGAAGATTTTCCCACAGAGGGAAGGGCATGGTCAGACGGGCAAAGAAGAGAGAGATTCATACTATCAGGAACCAATGACTAGTTCAGTGGGGCTGAAACATAATGTTTGTGAAAGAGTGACTGGCAGGGCCAGATGGTAAGGACCCTTGCAACATGTGTTCTAATGTTGATCGGGGACGTGCCATGGGGCAGAGTGGCTGAACACAGACTATGGGGGGGGTGGGGTGGGTGGGGGAAGCTTCCGAAAGCTTAGCTGTGACCCTTGCTGCACTCACCCCACCACACTTTAAATAGGGACACATAAATACTATGGAACAGATCTTCTTTTTGTACATTTTGCTTTTTTAGGACCCACATGAACAAATAGATGTATGATTAACTGTACTAAATCTCTGGTAATTTAATCTAAGACCCCAAACTCATTTAGAAACCAAGTAATGCACATTACTGATGCTGCGGGGACCTCACCACCTGACTCTTAAATGAGATGTGGTTATTCTTGGTTTATAAACGTATTCATGCCTTGACTCCTTTACTTAAAAATCCAGGGGTAAGTAATTCAGAAACACAAGGATAGCCTAGAGAAATAAAAGGGAACTGGAATAAAAATCTAAGTAGAGACTCAAGGGAGGATGTGGGGCTCTGAGTTGCTACAGGGATTGACTCATAGCGTGATTGTTTGATGTGCGATTCTCTGAGTTGTTAACCATTTGGATTTTTAAGCATTCTGAATTTAATCTGTAACTGCTTTAACTCTGTAACTGCTTGACAAGTAAATACTAACTCATCACTATTTTATTCCTTTTGCTATTTTGTAATAATAACAGCAGGAGTCTGTATAAGTTCCTGAGTTCGGTCATATTACCCCTAAGGGACAGGTCATTTTGCGGACCTCCTTATCATCGGTTGGTTCTAAGATGTTCTCAGTGCAGTGACAGAGACTATTTTTCTTATTCTGTTTACAAGATACAACTTTTTAGCCTGAATATGGTGTATGGGGTAGAGGCTGCTTGCGTGAGCATATGTGTGGGTGTTCTTATGTCTGATTGTGAACCGGACCGTCTTGGGTAGTGTAGGCAAAGTTCATACATCAGTAAGAATTTGAGATTTCAACTTCTTTTTAACTCTAGCTTCCACCCACTGCGAGGCAGGAGGTGAACACAATGATAGAAGTTTGCCGCGGGAGGGACTTCAGGTCATCTGACCCACTCTGTGTGTCCAAATAAGGAATCTGAGACCCAGGTAACGTCTCGCCTGAGGCCATGAGACAGAGGCCTTCGAACAACCCAATATCCAAGTTCCTTGGTGGTATTTGCTAATGGGGATGATTGAGGTCCTGGTGTAATTTCGATAAAGAATGCTGAAATGAAGAGGCATCCTTTGAAATGGATGTTTTAAGGAAGAGAACAGAGAGTAGGAGACCCACTGTCCATATTGGGGGCGGCTTCTCCTGAGGCCTGGTTCTAGCATTTGGGTGCCTTCCGGTCCACACCTGTACAGGGGGTTACATTCTACAATAGCTGACAAGGGGCAAAAGTCCGGGGAAGTTCAGACTCCTGAAGATGCTTTAGGAAGAGCTCAGCTTACCGCTTCAGGGGGACAAACAGGCGCTTCCTTCAGTTTTCCAACAGGCGGCTGTGTCTTCATTTAAGCACCAGATGAAGCCACTGGCTTGCTTTGCGGCCACCGTGTACCCTCAACATATCTTTAAGCCCGGCACAGTGAGATACTCACCCCACCAGAGGCCCGAGGCTAACGCCGGGACAACAGGGCAGCGGCGGAAGCGCTAAGAGACGGAGGGCGGACAGCAGCGGCTATACTAAACAAAAACAAAAAACTATTTAAAGTTTTTTTTTTTTTTTTTTTTTTAGACATATAATTGAGAGACGCCTGGGTGGCTCAGGTCATGATCCCAGGGTCCTGGAATCTAGTCCTGCATTGGACTTCTTGCTCAGCGGGGGCTTGCTTCTCCCTCTGCCTGCCGCTCCCCCTGCTTGTGTTCTCTCTCTCTTTCTCTCTGCGTCAAGTAAATAAATTAAAACTTTTTTTAAAAAGGGAACGTATAATTGAATTTAAGCGTTTAATTTTTTAAAAGATTTTTTATTTATTAATTTGAGAGAGCAAGAGAAAGAGAGCAAGAGAGAGGCAGAAGCAGACTCCCCACTGAATAGGGTACCTGACTCAGGGCTCGATCCTAGGACCCTGGGATCATGACCTGAGCTGAAGGCAGATGTGCTTAAAATTTAAGCAATTTAAGCATTTAAGCATTTGCCCATTTGATGCCACCATAGACTATTATTTTGTTGAAACAAATTAATTCTAATATGAAAGTCATATAAATGAGGTTATCCCACCCTCTTAATATACTACTTTTGCTCCTCTCTTATGTCCTTCCTTTGCTTGTTTTTACTTTCTTTCTCCAAACTTAGCTCCTTTTTTTTTTTTTCCTGGTAGAATCATTGTAACCCTCCTCCCACCCCCACTAGCTGTATCTTGCTTAGAAAATCATTCCCCAGTTTGTGTCCCTGTATTTTTCCCCTCCCTTCATCCAAGCTTGCCAGCTATATCTTGTTTATCCTTTAGAGTGAGGGTTTGTAGATTTTTTTTATTTTTAATTAAAATTTTTTGTTTGTTTATTTTCTTTTTTCTTTTAGGCAAAAAATATTTGATGACTTCCCCTCACCTCTAACTTTTCCTTCAGTTAATGCTAATTTCCTAGCTGGTTGCTTATTGGTTGTGTAACGGGACACAATTTCCTTAACTAGTTTAAGCCTGTTTCCTCTCCTGCAAAATGGGGATAATAATAGCACTTTCCTGACAGAGTTGTTGGTTTTTTTTTTTTAAGATTTTATTTATTTATTTGACAGAGAGAGATCACAAGTAGGCAGAGAGAGGAGGAAGCAGGCTCCCTGCTGAGCAGAGAGCCCGATGAGGGCCTCAATCCCAGGACCTGAGATCATGGCCTGAGCTGAAGGCAGAGAGAGGCCTTAACCCACTGAGCCACCCAGGTGCCCCTGACAGAGTTGTTTTTAAGAAGCCCACAAGATAGAGTGCTTAGTTCGGGGTACCCCAAATATTTAATTGATGGTAGCTATTAAGATTTTCAGTTTTAAATTTAACACTTGTATTTTAAATTACATCAACTAGCTGCTGCCTGAAGACAAAAAGTATTTCTATTGTTAGTTTTAATTTCACTTCGCTTCATCCCCATTGTATATGTGGGTAATTGTTGGGC
This sequence comes from Spilogale gracilis, assembly GCA_004023965.1. Classification (NCBI taxonomy): domain Eukaryota; kingdom Metazoa; phylum Chordata; class Mammalia; order Carnivora; family Mephitidae; genus Spilogale; species Spilogale gracilis. Next base: position 218,341 of record PITA01000349.1, on the reverse strand, counting down.
TATGAAACTATTTTGAATGGGGAGATCTCCTCATAGTTTTTTTGTTTTCTTTTTTTGTTTTTTTTTTGTTTTTTTTTTGGTCTTTACTGAACTTTATTTTTATTTTATTTATTTTATTTTTATTTTTTAAAGATTTTATTTATTTATTTGACACACAGAGAGATCACAAGTAGGCAGAGAGGCAGGCAGAGAGAGAGGAGGAAGCAGGCTCCCTGCTGAGCAGAGAGCCCCATGTGGGCCTCATCCCAGGACCCTGAGATCATGACCTGAGGTGAAGACAGAGGCTTTAACCCACTGAGCCACCCAGGTGCCCAGTGAATTTTATTTTTAAAAGTGTTTTAGGTTCACAGAAACATTGAGTGGAAAGTACAGGAAGTTCCCATGTGTCCCCTCTCCCCATCAGGCACAGGCACACCCCACTGTAAACATGGGCCCAGAGTGGTAACTTTGTTATCATCAATGAGCCTACATTGGCTTATAAGACTAATATTTGCAAGTGGAAATTTTTCTTGTCATCCCTGTGTTCCATGAGCCCACCTTAGGACCTCTCCCCCTTTACCCAGCATGTTAGGATAAGGTATGGGGTCAATGGGGACCAGCTGCGCATTAACCTTTCGTTATCTATTCAAGATGCAGACGTTCCTTAGAATTGGATGGACTGGTAAGAATAGTACAACCGGTGTGTCCTGTGTGACTGCCTCTTTTCTTGTCCCTTCTACTTTGCAAAGTTCTTTAAGGACCTCAAAATGCAGAAATGCAGCCCGAACCCAACAATGGGGCAGAGACAAAGCCAGCTTCACAGATGCAAGGGTTTACCCTGGAAGGACGTGGGCAGAATCTCCCAACAAATAATAATAACACAAACCCATTCAGACCGGGTTCTGAGTGGGTGTGGTGAATGAGTAAGGAGCTTCCCCAGCAGCCCTCTTCCTTCTGCATGAGAGCACAGAATAAACTGTCCCGGGGGGGTGGGCAGCTCCCCAGCCTCCATAACTGGTCCCCGGTGGGCTGCCCAGCACCGATCCTCTTGCCAGCCTGCAGGCACCAGCGTGGAGAACCAGGCAGAGGGATCTGGCTAAGCATTAACTTTCAAGTTCAGCTCTGCCCAAATTAAAGAGCGGGCGATGTGACAATAGGACACGGCCCGGGTCTGGATAATTAGCATATTTGGCACTGATTTATTTTTTTGCAAGGTCACCACATTTTAGTTACAGAAATGGTAATATAATTTCTTCTCCCCAAACTACCAGATGCCTTAAAAATTAACAGAAGTGGAATTTGAACCTAGGATGTAAAAGGGACTCAAGAACAAGGTCCTGGGACAGTATTGATTTATTAAAATGGGAGACACATATCATAATAGCAGATATCAGAAAGAGGAAATCTTTGTTTTTTCTAAAGTTTTCCACCTTCATGTCTGTTGTCAAGTATTAAATTTGTCAAGAAATGCATTATAATCTCATTTAAAAAATAATCATATTAGTAAGCAATTCTCTTAGAGAGTCAATTGAGTGGTTTCTAGAGAGATTTTAAAAGACAGACGTGCAAGTACAATATTCTTGAAGGTCTGGTGTTTGTCTGTGTTCCGGCAGAATAAAGCTCTGACAGAAGCTACCTCACTGTCTCGCTCTAACTTAGGCAAATTGGATACCTGACTTACGGGACTGGGAAAATCCCACCCCCACCACTTTGGGATTCAATTTTGGTGCCCTAATCAACGGGTTCATCTAACCATGGTTGTGGAAGTTTTGACTGAAAAGCTGATTTAAATGTGGGTTACTGAACTTCCCGGGGGCTACAAGAGCTCATAATTTGTCTAGCCCTTACCTTCAGGGAAACTCTTTTAATGAACCTCATTTCACATAGACACACAATAGACCACCTTGGCTGAAAGAGACAGGAAGCCCCCTGTTCAGGCACCCTGTGTAAGTGTGTATGTTGGGGGGTGTCGGTATGTTCAGCATGATCACAACTTCTGTCCCCTCTTTGGAGAAGCTTCCTATATTCCAGAACACCTGGGTTGCTCAGGTGTTAAGCATCTGCCTTCGGCTCGGGTCATGATCCCAGGGTCCTGGGATCGAGTCCCACATCAAGTTCCCTGCTCAGTAAGGGGTCTGCTTCTCCCTTTACCTCTGCCTCTTCTCACTGCTCATGCTCTATCTCTGTCTCTCTCAAAGTAATACATAAAATCTTTGAAAAAGAAAAAAAGAAGCTTCCTATATTCCAATGACCAGTACCTGCCATTTCCCCCATCATCTTTCTACTATGACCATTTCTCTACCTTTTACCATTGCAGTAAATTTTTGTAAAGGCTAAGCATGAACACCTTCAATCCATTCTTTCCTACCCCTCCCCTGGATGATTTTTTCTTCCTAAGCACCTACTACCACCTATCAGGCTACTTACTTTGTGTACACATTTTGTTTGCTGTCTTTTTTGCCAAAGGTCAGCGCCATGAGACCAGGGCTTTGGTTTTGTGTATTGTTTTATCTCCAGCACTTGCAACAGTGCCTGGCACATCGTAGGTGCTCAATCAGTATTTGCAGAGTGAACAAACAACAGCAGGCCCTATTGCTCAAGCTCACTTCCTATCTCTTAGTGCAATGTTACTCAGAGTAGCTACATAGCAGACGAGAGTGCTGGAGTTAGGGGGAGGGGATATGGTTGTCCTCACAGTCAGCTTCCTGGCTGTGCTTTCTGCAGGTGCCTAGACCTAGACTCAGAAGGGTCCTGTGCTTGATTTAATGCTCTGCCATCACTGTGTTAAAATTCCTAAGAATTTTCTTCTTTGAACTTCTGCTTCGGAAGTGAAGTCCAGTGGGACAAAGGAGGATGCATGTGAGAGACGGACATATGCACTATGAGTGTCCAGTGTGCTTCCTCACCACCCCGTCTACATATATTGCTCACGATGCCCTGTGAGCATAGAGTTCTGGTGGACCCATGATGCATGGGAGTTCAACGAGACTCAAGCAGGTGCACGGTAGGTATGTTGTCTCTGCCTGGGGGTGAGCAGGGGCTCTAGCAGCCTGGGAGACCACACATTTTTGCTTGAATCAGAACTTGCTTTGATGGGGCACCTGGGTGTCTCAGGCTGTTAAGCGTCTGCCTTCAGCTCAGGTCATGATCCCAGTCCTGGGATCCAGCCCTGTATCAGACTCCCTGCTCAGCATGAAGCCTGCTTCTCCTTCTTCTTCTCCCTTTGCCCATCCCCCCTCACCCTCATTGTGCGCTCTCTCTCTCCAATAAATAAATACAACCTTATTAAAAAAGAAACTTCCTTTGAATACAGAAAGAGACATGAATGAATAAAGAACTCTATCACATCCTCTGTTATCCGTGTTCCTTTCCTGGATTAGCAGACCGCTTGCCCTAGAAACCAGATGTAGAAGGAAAGAGAGAGAGAACAGTTCCCAGTTCCTTTCCTTTCAGTCCTTCCTTGCTTGTCAGTAAGCTGAAGGTAGAAGGTTGGCACTCTCTTTTGTATTAAGTGAAATAAAATTAGCCGAGTTAATTTTATATAACATTTCCACTGTTATGTTGAGAATGAAATACATATACAAGTACCAACTTAGAAATAGAAATTTTGTAAAATGCTCTTATATTTGCCTTCAAAATTGGCATTGTGCAATATAAAGATGAACAGTGTAAATCATAATAATGCTTTATAAGTTTGTTTGTTTATTTATTTATTTATTTATTTATTTGACAGAGAGAAACACAGCCAGAGAGGGAACACAAGCAGGGGGAGTGAGAGAGGGAAAAGCAGGCTTCCCTCCGAGCAGGGAGCCCGATGTGGTACTCAATCCCAGGTCTCCGGGATCATGATCTGAGCCGAAGGCAGTCGCTTAACCAACTGAGCCACCCAGGTGCTGCTAAGTTTACTTTTTCTTTACTGAGGATAATATTAAATAGAAAATAAAAAAACACCCATGGGAGGAAGGAAAAAAACTTTATATTTCAGTAGCGTTAGCAGCACTTTTTTCCTGCTTTTTGAACAAGGGGCCCCATGCTTGGGACCCACAGATTATTGTGGGCCCTTTTTATCATGGCTAGAGTTGAATAATTCAATCCAGCCTGTCAAATTCTGGGGCTATGTTTCTAAAATAAACTTTAAGCATAGGAAGGCCAACTAACCAACAGATTGCATTCCACTTTATTACATAAGTCAGCTGCTTGGAACTTGGCAGGTATTTTCTTGTAGGAACATTGTTTTGAATAGTGGTCAGTTTGCCAAACTAGCCCTCAAAATGCCCTCAAGCTACAGTAGGGCAGACTGCTCCAGCCAGAGTCATTGGATTAATGTCGCTGAGGACTACCTCCGCTGTGGGCCAAGAACCGCACGCAGGCGGGCACTTCCCAACTGGGTGTGGTCATGGGCATTCTGGTTGGTTCTGGCTAATGAGCTATGAGGGCCGGCAAAGGCCACCCAGGGCCAGAGCATTTCATAGACAATGTGAGAGCCTCTGAGGTGCTTTCTTCCTCTTCCATGGAGTGACTGGCACTATTCCAGGGATGACTGTCCCATCAGCGGGGGCCGTAGGGAGGGCAGGACACCGCAGAGTTCCAGTGGGCTGCGACAGCAGGTGGCATTAGCAGACCATAACCTGACCTCTTCTGACCGGTAACACCACTCGTTAGGGTTCTTAGATTACAGGCAATAGAAACCAACCCCAGCTAATGAAAGCAAAAAGGGATGTGTTGGCTCCTGGGGCAGCTGACGGACTTGAAGAAACATCCGGGTCTTCGGGGCAGAGTAGCTACAGTCTCTCAGGCGTTTTTGACCCCACACCCGCATTACTCAGTTCCCCTCATTTTCTGCTCCTGGGTTATCCCACTGAGAGTCGAATTGCTGAGAGAGAGGGCTAGGTTGGTTGAGTTTGGGTCTGCCCCTCCCTTAGCCGGGAGTGGGGACCTTGAGGGGCAGTCCTGGACTGCCCGCAAAGAAACACGGACGTGTTTGTTTCCAAAAGCAACAGAGGTCCACCACCATGCAGGATGTGTGGAGGGGAAAGCAATGTCGGAGGAACCCTACCCCGGGAGCACTACTGCAGAGGCTGGGGTCTGTCGCTCGGGGATGCTGGTACACGCTTCGTGTCTGAACATCATAGGGCTTTCTGGGCTTTTAGGTCCGCAGTTCTCAACCCCGGCTGCACGCCTGGGGTGGGGGTGGGGAGGAGTTTCTGTAAAAATAACCAGTGCCGGGGCCAGCTCTCTGAGATTGTGGTTTAGCTATCTTGTGAGCCTAGACCTCAGTGAGGTGCTTTCTTCCTCTTCCATGGAGTGACTGGCACTATTCCAGGGATGACTGTCCCATCAGCGGGGGCCGTAGGGATGATCATTTAGCTCCCCTGGGAAAGCCAACGTGTACCCAGGATTACAGAATGGATTTGGGCCTTAATCTGGCCAAGCCTCACCCCAGCCCTTGGTCCCTACCTCCCCAGGGTGAGGGAGTTGGGGGGGGGGGGGAGTGTTCCTTTTCTATAGGTTTATTGCCTGAAAAGTATTCAAGCTGTTTATTCGTTTTCTAGAAGCTCGAGATATGTTTCCTGCAGTGTCTTAGTCCCTTTATTTACCCAGTGAAATTTCAGGCTTGTTGCAGCGGGTTACTCAGAACTCAGGGGAGCAGAAGAAAAACCAGGAAGATGGGCAGCAACTCTTTCATCCTGCTGTTATTTCTTCCGCTGCTGTGGCTCCCTGGTCACCCTTCTAAGGCCCCTCTTACCCTCAGTCCCTTCCTGGAAAGAAAAAGGGACAGGTAAAAATACTTCAGCTGGATAGTCTCATGCCACAATTGCGCGGTGAGGTCACATCTCTGACCCCTGGTCAGATCTCTTGCCAAGCTGGGGCACCAGCCGTCCTGGGAGCAGAGACCTGTTTAATGTTGAATTGCAGTTATTACGAGATCTGTCCCTGCTGAATCCCTTCCTCTCCTTGATCTTGACTTACTGTGTTTCATGTTGGTTCCACTCTCCCCATCATCTGCTGGAAGGCCGAGGAAGAAATGTTCATTGCAGCTTTGGGAGTCATTCCAGACTGTTCCGCTCAGGGTTCCTTGCAAGGGTACGTGGAGGCATTTATGGGCACATCCACTTGGCAGAGGGCCTCTGTTGTGGGGACACTGAGCCTCCTGCGTGTGACTTAGGTCACCATCTGGCACCAGCCAGCTGCAGGAGAGGGCAAGCAAAGCATCAGGCTCTGGGTGTGAAGCCTGCTAGCCTGCTGCAGCCTCATTTTAGAGCTGCGCCAGGGGCTTGCTAGCCTAGCTGTCACCAGTGCTGCACCTCGAACACATTGGGTATGTGCCAGTGACCCTGGCATTCCCCTTTGCTTCTTTGGCCTCTTGGGGACTCTCCTAAATATATTCATTATCCTGAGGAAGTCGTGGTGTCTCGCTCGGGCTGTTTTTTTTTTTTTTTTTTTTTTTTTTTTTAAGATTTTTATTTATTTATTTGACACAGAGAGAGATCACAAGTAGGCAGAGAGACAAGCAGAGAAAGGGAGGGGGAAGCAGGCTCCCCTGTTGGGGACCGAGGTATGGCTCAAGAAGGCCAGACAAGCAAGGCCAACACAAGCAGGCTGACCTTGCACCTGCTCAAGAAGGCCAGACAAGCAAGGCCAACACAAGCAGGCTGACCTTACACAAGCAGGCCTGACCTTGCACCTGCATAGCAGGATGAGGTCACCACAGAACTTCAGGGAGCCCAACAGCGCACATAAGGAGCACACCAATCAGTAGCCTGAGCACGCTCTATCATGCCTGGCCCCACCAATCATGTACAAGAGCACGTACAAGAGCACGCCTGAAAGCAACCTATCGGGCATACTTCCCCTATCCCTTGCCTATATAACCCCTTCGTGTTTTAATAAACTTTGCAGCTTGATCAGAATCCTGTCTTGCTGCCATTC
>PITA01000349.1:166589-211332 GCA_004023965.1 Spilogale gracilis | reverse complement strand
TCCCCACCGAGCAGAGAATCCGATGTGGGCCTCGATCCCAGGACCCTGAGATCGTGACCTGAGCCGAAGGCAGAGGCTTTAACCCACTGAGCCACCCAGGTGCCCTATTTTTCTTTTATGACATGAGGGGGCTGCCCTCTGGTATTAAAATTCTGAGTTCCTATACATTTTCTTAGAATCATTCCATTTCAGCAGTGGAAGAACATTTGATCTCCTCTGGCTCTCCCAGGAGAAATTTTCATAGGAAAAAGTTTGAAAACTCTATCTAAAAATCTCAGAATGGGCAGTGTGGGTTTTAACAGGGAAGTGGTGTGGTATAGAAATGGATCTTTGACTGAGAGTAGCCATAGTTGACCCATGCAGCCTGTTGACCTATGCCCTCTGTCCTGGTGTTAACTTCCCTCTGACCTAGGGAGGTGGGAAGTCTGGTGGTTAAGGACATGGGCTTTGGAGTCAGACCTGCCTGGGGTTAAGACTTGGTTCCACCTGGTATGAACATGTGAACGTGCATGAGTAACTTGACTTTGTTAAGACCTCAATTCCTTCATCTGTATAAACCGGACGTAAGAATTTGTGCAAATTTGCATTCACTTAACTTCCTTAAGTCATCAGTTTCCTTGGCAGGAGACGGGATAATAAATGTCCCTGATCCTGTACAGTTGTTGTGAGGATTCAATGGTACAAGGCCCTGGAAGCATTAGGCCAGTGCTGGGCACGGAAGGGTCCCTCCCCAAATCCCCAACTCCAAGTTCTGGCCACAGAGGTGCCTCCTACCGCCAATGTAGGAGGTTCTTTGGTTCAAACAAAGCAGCGTTTTCAAAAGCACTTGGAAAATTGGAGATGGACATACACACAAGATGATCATTTAGAAACATTGCTTTACCAGCTCATTAAGGTTAGAACTCTTACTTTCTGAAGGAACAAGACTCCCATTGGATATTCCATTTGTTTCTGATGAACAATTTTGTGAGATATCAGAAAAAAGGTGAATTTCAATGATTGTTTTGGGAAGCTTGGAAGGCAAGCTAGGTTTCTAGAACATGCTCTATGAGGTACCCAATTCTATCCTGTATCTTTAGCCAGACTATTTCTAATTATCTCTGTCCCTCTGCCTCTCCCTCTCTCTCCTTTTTTCCTCTCTTCCCCCTCTTCCTCTCTCTTCCTGTGTCTCCTTACTCTCATGTAAATGCCCGCAGGGATCTCACATCTTAAAAAATTAAGAAAAGCATGAGAAAGGGGCGCCTGACTGGCTCAGTCAGTAGAGTATGTAACTCTTGGCTGGCTCAGTTGATAGAACACATGACTCTTGATCCCAGGGTTTGGAATTCAAGCCCCACATTGGGCGTGAAGCCAACTTAAAAAAAAAAAAAAAATCAGCGAACAAAATCTTCCCTAATTTCTATCCCTCTCCATCTCCTGCCCCGTCTCTCCACATCCCTTCATGTCCAAACAACTCCCTTATCAGTTCTATTCAAAGACTCAAAGATGTTATAGCTTTTCACATTTACTATTTCTAAAATTGGACTGTATCTTGTGTGTGTGTGTATGTGTGTGTGTGTGAATATAACTTTTTTATAGATGCTGAAATTTGAATTTCATATATTTTTCACTAGTCATGAAGAATTATTCTTTTAATTTTTAAAAACTATTTATTAATGTAAAAACCATTTTGGGCTCCTGGACCATACAGAAGCAGGAATTCAGCCCTAGTTCTGTGAACCCCTGGGCTGTATCTTTTAAACTTGTCAAGAGAAACCTGCCATCCAGGCTGAGGACAAGCTCTGTCATGAGGTCTTGGCTTCTGTACGTATGAGAACTTGGCCTGACATGTCTGCTTATCAGATGTGTACTTTACTGAGTTATTTGCTTAAATGTTACCTCACATGACTCAATTTTAAGTTAGATTCTTAATTATTACTTCATGTCTTTAGAAAGATAGCACAATGACATGACATTGAAGTCAAAGTTCAGAAGATGACTCCCCCACGCCAGGTAATGGAATTGATGCAGTAGAAATGGCCACATCCCTCAGAATCGATCCCAGAATTTTCAAAATTCAGAAAAGTTAAAGGAATGGACAGTTTGTCAAAAACTTCTGGTTTGACTCTCAGGAGTAGCCATATAATTTGCATAATGTAGAATCCCATGAAGGAAAGCAGAAACTTCAAGGGGACCTAGAAATGCAAGCAATGCTAAGTTCTCCCTCAGACCTTGGATTTATATGGTTAATTTTAAAGGTATTATAGAATCAAGGTTACAAGTCCTGATTATGGAAGGAGGGATGCCTTTGCATAGTTTTGTGAAGATGCTGATGACCAGAAATTATTTCCAGGACTCTTTAGATGTTGAATACAAAGCAGGCTTGGGGACACCTAGGTGGCTCAGTGGATTAAGTTTGCCTTCGACTCAAGTCATGATCCCAGGTTCCTGGGATTGAGCCCCTCATTGGGCTCCCTGTCCAGTGGGAAGTCCGCCTCTCCTTCTCCCTCTGCGGCTGCTCGCCTTGCTTGTGCTTGCTCTCTCTCTTAAATCAATAAATAAAATCCTTTTTTAAAAAAGAAAAAACAAAGGAGGGTTAGAATGAATCAAAAATAATATAATATGGGGCACCTGGGTGGCTCAGTTGGCTAAGCGACTGCCTTCGGCTCAGGTCATGATCTCGGAGACCCGGGATCAAGTCCCACATCGGGCTCCCTGCTCGGCGGGAAGCCTGCTTCTCCCTCTCTCACTCCCCCTGCTTGTGTTCCCTCTCTGGCTGTGTTTCTCTCTGTCAAATAAATAAATAAAATCTTAAAAAAAATAATATAATGTAATATAATATAATGAAGAAAGTGACATAGACAGTTAAAAAAATATGTAATTTCAACAGAACTAGGATGAAGGGAGTGAGTTGCACAGGGAGAAAGGTAAGGAGGCAGTCACTTTCAGGGTGTGGCACAAGTGAAAGTGAGGGCCTGCTTATACTTTCTGTCATAGATGCCTCACTTGTTTCACCCTAGACCAGCCCTGAATTTAAATAGAGTTTATTTTCTTTTCCTCAAGATCTGAGAAATCCATGGTGTATCTTAAAATCCATGATACCTTAGAATCAAGGAAGTACAGGGGTTGGGGTTCTGCCAAGGGGGTGAGGTTGTCCCCCGGCTTCCTTACAGGGTATCCTTGAGCTGGCTGCCTTCATGTATCTTTTCAGCCTTGAGGGCCAGCAGGTGCCCTAACCCTGTGCACTCATCGTGTTCCGTGTTTATGTTTCTGTGGGTCCTGAGCTCAACGTGATTATTTTTTCAAAATCTGTCTCTCCTCTAGACAATGAGTTCTCTGGGAAGAAACACTCTTCATCTCTTTATTTTGCCATGGCTGGTGCCCAAGACTGGTGATTCTCAGTGAATACCAGAGTAGTACTTGCATAAAGCAAACTGTTGAATGAATAAATATTTTTCACAATTGACTTCAAATGACTTTTAATGCTTGGAAGATGCAGAGAATACAAGACTTGACCTCACAGAGCAAGTTATTTTTGACAGTATCTTCTTTAGTCTGGTCAATTCGAAATTATATGGTGACCGTCCTCTAGAAAATCTGCACTTTCATCTTCCCAGATATGATCTCCCCACTCAGAGCAATGACTAAATTCTTGACCTCCCAATGCTGCTGAGGGAGACAAGCATGGCTTGAGGATCAGGATTTAAGCAGGGTGGAGTTATACCATCTGCAGTTGGCCCAATGACAGAGTCAGTAAGTTAGGGTGTTCTTTAGGGATGGAAAGAAAAATGAAATGAATTCCTTTGCTGATGGAATTACTAATTTTTCTACTTTAATGGTCAGGACAGTCCCATGGTGGGCTGATAAAATGTTCTCAGGAGGCAGGGAGCCCTGCTGGGCCAAGTCTTGCCCTTACCTTCTGTCCAGGGCTAATTTGATCATCCAGATAAAGGGAATATGTAGCTTTTACTTTCTTTCCTTCCTTCTTTCTCTCTCTTTCTTTTTTTCTTTCTCTCTCTCTCTTACTTTCTTTCTTTTTTTCTTTCTAGATTTTATTTATTCACTTGACAGAGAGAGAGAGAGAGACAGCAAGAGCAAGAACAAAGCAGAGGGAGTAAGAGAAGGAGAAGCAGGCTTCCCACAGAGCAGGGAGCCCGACGTGGGGCTCCATCCCGGGACTCCAGGATCATGACCTGAGCCGAAGGCAGTCGCTTAACGACTGAGCCACCCAGGTGCCCCATAACTTTTACTTTCCAAGACTCATAACTCCAGCAATTTTCTTTTTAGGAGCTCAAGAAAGTTAGTCAAAATGGGTGCAGTCCTTAGGAATTTTGGAAGAAGATGCCTCCATGTACTGGTTCATTGGGCAAGGTGTGAGCTGTTTAATTTCCCTCTTGTCCCATTAAAACTAAGACGCTAACTTTCTAAAGGAAGCAGGGCTTCCAAATCCTGTTGAGATCCCTAGACCAATTGTCTGATTCATATAAAAAGGTACAACTTAGGGGCGCCTGGGTGGCTCAGTTGGCTAAGTGACTGCCTTCGGTTCAGGTCATGATCCCGGAGACCCGGGATCGAGTCCCACATCGGGCTCCCTGCTCACGGGAAGCCTGCTTCTCCCTCTCTCCCTCTCCCTGCTTGTGTTCCCTCTATGGCTGTGTTTCTCTCTGTCAAATAAATAAAAAAAAATCTTAAAAAAAAAAAGGTACAACTTACACACCACTCCAGTGTCCAAAATGTGACATTCTGAGCTGATACCCCTCTCTAACCTACCCCTACTTAATAGTCAGAGAATTCCCTGTTCATCTTGTCCCCACAATAGTTTAGATCTGTTTATACTGGCTTATTGTAATTTGAGAAGTGTTTTGCAGTGTTTAAAGAAGTGACTTTGCAGTGTTTAAAGATTTATTTATTTATGTTAGAGAGCAAGAGAGCACAAGTAGGAGGGGCAGAGGGAGAGGGAGAGAGACTCTCAAGTACAGCCCAGAACCTGAGTGAAGAGCTCCACACTGGGCTCCATCTCATAAACTAGGGGTTGCAATCCTGAGATCATGACCCCGAGATCACAATCTGTGCTGAAACCAAGAGCTGAAGCCTTAACTGACTACTCCACCCATGCACCCCACAAGTTTGTAGCAGTTAAAAAAGTAATTATGAAAAAAAAAAGTAATTATGTAGAGCTGCCTGGGTTGAGTTGTTGACTCTGGTTTTGGGTGTGGGTCATGACCTCAGGGTCCTAGAACTGAGCTACATTGGGCTCTCTGCTCAGCAGGGAGCCTGCTTCCCCCTCTTTCTCTGCCTGCCTCTCTGCCTACTGGTAATCTCTCTCTCTGTCAAATAAATAAATAAAATCTTTTAAAAAACTTAAAAAAAGTGATCATGTAAACATGTATATTTGTATTTTTGGGACAGCAGGATGGAAGCATGGACAGAAGGGGGAGGTGCTGATGGCTGGAGAGATTCACAGCAGGATGGAGAAGATAAAAATCACATCTCATTCCCCCCTCTAGACATAACTGCTGGCATAATGCCATTCAATCTCCTTTAATTGCATGTATTTAGAACGTTTTGTTATAGGAATAATACTCAATTAGCATAGAAAACGAAGGGAAAAAAGCCTGTACTCCCAGTATTTAGATAACCAGTGTTACCGTTTTTTTGATGTCCTTTGTTTTTTTGTCCTATATATAAAGGCAAACACCGAATATGCATAACTCCTAATGCATTTCCCCAAACAAAAACATAGCTCAAAGTTTAATTGTACAAGACAGAAATGAGCGCACACAGAGTGTGCACACATACCCCACATCTAAAACTTATTTATAAACATTGATGAAAAATATCAAATAAAATAGTAGGAATAGAAAAAAAAATAGTAGGAATAGAATCCAGCAACATAATTTAAGAAATGTACTACCACTGGGGAAAGTTCATCTAGGAATGCAGAGATAGCAAAATATTAGGAGATCTATTAACATAATCAATCTTATATTGACACTTCTTATGATCCTTTTAACACTAAAAAACCATGTAAAACTTTACTATGTGATTTTTTTTAAAAAGTCTCAAACTAACAGAATTATGCATAATTAGATATAATCCTGTTAAAGTCAGGGAAAGGCAAGTATCACTGTTGTCATCTTATTAAAAAGTGCTTGTCAATATGACGAGCTGTCTAACTCTAGGAGGGAAGGAGGTAAAATCATCTCCATTTGCAGAAGATGTGATTGCCTACTGAGAGAATCATTAAAATATTTTCTTGGAAATAATGGAGTTCAATATAGTGTGTAAGTACAAAATACATATGTATATAAAATTTACAGTTTCTTGTATATCAGCAACTATCCTTTAGAAAATATAATGGAAAAGCAAGTCCACTCATAATTAACACCAGGAAAATAAAACACCTAGGAACACATGTAACAGAAGCAAATATAGAACAAAATAGAACAGCGTCTTTGTGAAATTCTCCCAGGATTGGTAAGGTTTAAATACATGGAAAGACAAATCTTACTTTTGTAAGTAAAATGGTGTATTAGTTTCCTAGGGTTGCCGTAATGAATGAGTACACTGAGCAGCCAAAAGATTTGCTCTCACAGTTCTGGAGGCTGGACTTCGTTTTTTTTTTTAAAGATTTTATTTATTTGAGAGAGAGACCGAGATAGCAACAGAAATACCAAGAGAGAGCATGAGAGGGGGGAAAGGGGAGAAGTAGGCTCCCCGCTGAACAGGGAGCCTGATGTGGGCTCCATCCCAGGACTCTGGGATCGTGACTTGAGCTGAAGGCAGATGCTCAACCAACTGAGCCAGCCAGGTGTCCCTGGGGGCTGGAATTTTGACATCAGGGTGTCAGCAGACTCCTTCTGAAGGCTTTGTGCAATACTTTCCCCTTGGCTTCTGGTGTTACTAGAACCCCTGGTGTTCCTTGTCTTGTAGACACATCATTCCAGTCTCTGCCTCTGTCATCACATAGGCTTTTCCTTGTATTTCTGTCTCTATGTCCCTGCTCCTTTTCCCATAAACATTTCAGTCATATTGGATTACAGCCTATCCTAATGATCTCATCTGCAAAGACCCTATTTTTCCAAATAGAATCATATTCACAGGCCCCAGGGGTGAGGATTTCAACACGTCTTTGGCGGAAACACATTTCAACATATAACAGATGGGAAGACCCAATATTAAAAAGAAGCACACTCTCAAACTAATCTATAACTCCTATTCAATCTCAATAAAAATCCCCAAAGGATTCCAAATGAATCCTGAAACTCACAGGGGGAGTGAACAATGTGAAAATAGCTAGGACAATTCTGAAAAAGGCAAGTCACAAGGAGAAAGGTTTTGCCCTGCTAAATATTAAATGTGCTACAAAGTTCCAGTAACTGTGTATGATGCTATTGCAGGTGCAAACAGATAATGAAGCAAGGTAGTGCAGACCTAAGTGAATCCAACGTGTGTGTGTGGATTCTGGGCTGAATGGTATTCCCCCAAATTCATATATTGAAGTTCTAAGTCCCAGTATTTCAGAATGTGGCTTTGTTTGGAACCAGGGTGTTTAAAGAGTTATTTATTTTATTTTATTTTATTTTATTTTATTTTTTTAAAGATTTTATTTATTTGACAGAGAGAAACACAGCCAGAGAGGGAACACAAGCAGGGGGAGTGAGAGAGGGAGAAGCAGGCTTCCTGCCGAGCAGGTAGCCCGATGTGGGACTCGATCCCGGGTCTCCGGGATCACGACCCGAGCCGAAGGCAGTCGCCCAACCAACTGAGCCACCCAGGCGCCCCAAGAGTTATTTAATTTAAATGAGGTCATTAGATTGGGCTTTAATCCACTATGATTGGTGTCCTAATAAGAGGAGGAAAGACACAGACATGCACAGAGGTAAGATCAGGTGAAGACACAGGCAGAAAACAGCCATGTACAAGCTAAGGACAAAGGCCTTAGAAGAAATGACCCTACTGATAACTTGACCTTGAACTTCCAGCTTCAAAATGGTGTGAAAGCAAGTTTCTGTTGCTTAAGCCATCTGGTCTGTGGTTCTTTGTTATGGAGCCCCAGCAAACTAACACAGTGTGTGTACATAAATATGTATCAGAATTGAGCATCTGTGTATGATAAAAATGACATTTCAAATCTCTGAGACAATTCTCTAACAGAAAAACCATAAGGTTTCATCCTAGTCTCATTTTTATACCATAATAAATTATAAGAAATTCAAATATTAGAAATGAATAATAAAATACTAAATATGGGGCGCCTGGGTGGCTCAGGTGGTTAAGCCACTGCCTTCAGCTCAGGTCATGATCCTGGAGTACTGGGATCAAGTCCCACATCAGGCTCCCAGCTCTGTGGAGAGTCCGCTTCTCCCTCTGAACTTCTCCCCTCTCATGCTCTCTCTCACTCACTCTCTCTCTCTCTCAAATAAATAAATACAATCTTTAAAAGTATACTAAATATGGGCAAATATTTTTATTGTCTTGAAGCATAGAAGGTATGATGCCTAAGTAAAACTATAAAGATTTCAGAGGGTTCATAGATTAAAAAACATGCAGTTAAAAAAAGAAACCACCTGACATACTAAGAGTAATAACTTTGAAGCACAAATAATAAACTAGGAGATATGTTTGCAACATATATGACATTGAGTTAATATCTCAATATGCACAGGACCTTTACAGATTAATTTTAAAAAGGCAAGGCCTTTAAAAAGTGAGCAAAGGATAAAATAGCAGGTCACAAAAGACAAAAAGCAAGGGAGAAATAAATATATGAAAATATGTTAATTCTTACTCCTCATTAAAATAATGTCATCAAAACAACAAAAACAGTTGGTATTCTGCTGCCAGGTGGGGGCAACTACAAAGACTGACAGAATAATAACCCTTGATTAGATGAGCCTTTGGCAGATGTTTTCTTCTGCCCTGTGGCTGGTGTTTTCATTCTCTTGACGGTGCCTTTCACAGAGCAGTTGTTTTTTTTTTTTGAAGATTTTATTTATTTGACGGAGAGAGAAATCACAAGTAGGCAGAGAGACAGGCAGAGAGAGAGGGGGAAGCAGGCTCCCTGCTGAACAGAGACCCCCCCCCCGAAGCGGGCCTCGATCCCAGGACCCTGAGATCATGACCCCAGTCAAAGGCAGAGGATTTAACCCACTGAGACACCCAGGCGCCCAACAGAGCAGTTTTTAATTTTAGTGAAGTTCAGCTTATCAGTTAGGTCTTCAGTGTTGTACCTAAAAAGTCATCACCATACCCAAAGTCACCTCGATGTTTTCCTATGTTATCGTTTGTTTTGTATTTGACATTTATGGATCATCTAATGATCCATTTTGTTGTGAAGAGAGTAAGATCTATATGTCCCTATTATTATTATTATTATTATTATATATGGATGTCCCATTGTTCCAACACCATTTGTTGAAAAAACAATTTTTTCTTCATTGTATTGCTCCTCACAGTTTCTTGTTAAGTAATTCATCCCCTCAGCCTTTTATTTGAGGTGCATCTTTTATTACATGTCAGGTTGTTTGTAGGAGGTACATTTCTGGATTCTTCATTTTGCTCTGTTAATATGTTTGCCCATAACTTGCATATACTTGCTTTTTAAAAATAATAAGTGTTAAGAAACACCAGTCCCCAATTATTACTTTTTTTTTTCCACTGTAAATATATTGGTTTTCCCCAGCCTGTTTATTTTTCCAAATTAGTGAGGCTTCACCAAAAAGTCCTGTTAGAATTTTGAATGAAGGAACAAAAGCATAAATTAATTTGGGGAAGATCGACACATTTGTTTCTAATTTCTAGGCATCTGGTGGGTCTCTCAGCCATATTGTTTTGCTCATTAATCAAACCAGGCCAAAGGGCAAGGAGCTGGGACGTGAACTCAGCGGAAAGGGGGGACACCACACCAGAACAGGCATTCCCTAAATCTGGTTTATGTAAGGAAGCAGCCAGAAATTGTGGGGATCACAGGGACACTCCCCCACCACTGGGAATTTATCAATCAAAGGTATTATGGGGCCCAGACTTTGTTTTGAAGTTTTTATCCCAGGACAGATTTACCCCAAGGGGAAGTGCGACTGTGTTCTGACACAGATTCCTTTGTTTGCATGAAGGGGTGTGGAGCTGGCTGGCACTGGCATCGCGGTGTTCTGCGCCGGACCTTCCCCTGGGAGGAGGGACCGCGTGCTGCGGCGGAATGCTCACGCGGGGTGGGAGGGGCGGCCATGTGCCCCGCAGAATGCACACAGGAGGTGGGAGGGGCAGATCTGGGTTTGAGTTCTGGCAGCTGTGTGATCCTGCGCCCCTAACTCTCTGATCCTCATCTGAAATGTGGATAATGATCCTCACGTGACAGGGTGCTTGTTTGTGTTAAATGTGGTTATGACATAAAGTATGTGTATAGGCCCAGCACAGGGTAACACTCAAGAAATGGTGGCGATCGGGAATAATGATACAATTATTGGGGTTTTTTGGGTGGTGAGGGATTAAAAGAAGTAATGGATATAAAGAGTTATCACAATGCCTGGCACATATTTGCACCAGTACACAAATACCCTAATATGTTAGTACATAACTGCTTACCATTGGTGTAGCGTGCCAGCATCCCACACATGATGCCAACCACTTCCACACAAAAGCGCTCACCATGAACTGTGGGCAGGTGCCACGAGGGCATCCCCGCCTGCCTGTGTCTTGTTGCCTACAGGAACCCCAGTGAACCGGTCTGTGGGCCTGGGCTCCTCTCTAAGAGCCGAGTCTCCTCAGGAGGACCTGCCTTCTCTGACCACAGCCTTGTGGGAGCCGCCTGGCTCCAGCAGCCATAACCCCTCCTTACCCTGTAAGCTCCAACCCACTAAAAAGTAGGGTGGGAGGTCAGCGGCTGGAGACTCCAGTCCCCAGTCCCCACCCACTTTTTCCAGGCTGTGGTACATGAAGCCAAATCAGGTTACTTCCCAAAGTATCCTTTTTCTCATTTGTACCGTAAGGTCAATGTAAGTTAATCGTGGCTCCCTTTCAAGATTGAATGAGGATGGAACGAAAGAATGGAGAGGGGCCTCCGGCAGACAGTAGGCCTCCAACCAGGATCACCTGATAAAATATAGGATACCCAGTTACATTAGGATTTCAGACAAACAACAAAGAATTTTTTAAAAAGATTTTATTTATTTATTTGACAGAGAGAAACACAGCTAGAGAAGGAACACAAGCAGGGGGAGTGAGAGAGGGAGAAGCAGGCTTCCCGCCAAGCAGGGAGCCCGATGTGGGGCTCCATCCTGGGTCTCCAGGATCATGACCTGAGCCGAAAGCAGTCGCTTAACCAACTGAGCCACCCAGGGGCCCCAACAAAGAATTTTTTTAATATAAGCACATCCCAAATATTCATAAGGCATACTTTACACTAAAAAAAAAATTATTGACCGTTTATCTGAAATTCAAATTTAACTGGGAATCCCATGCTTTTATTTGCTAAATTTGGCACCCTGACCCCTAACAGATGTGGGTTCCTTCCCCTTCTTACCATCTGTAAGCATGTCTTTGTAATAACCCTGCCACCTCCAAGGTCACTGTGAGGATCTCATTAATTCCCATGAACAGATTCAACCAACAAAGGCTCGTTGGGCTGGTACGGAGGGTTCATGAGGCAGAGAAATATAGATTAACCAGGTTTCTGGCTTGGGCATGATGAAATGCCCTGAGAAAGGTTAAGTGCAGTTCAGACATGATCTGTTGGGGGCCATTTATTTATTTATTCATTTTGCAGGCCTCCTTTTAAACTGGGAACTTGAAAAGAATGGCATTTGAATCTTTTAAGAGCTTAATATGATATCTGTCAACAGTGCTCCCTCCTCCACTGCCTTCCCCAGAGAGTGCAGAGGAAGGGCAAGGTCACATGCAGGTCAGGGGAGAAGCCAGGATTAGCATCTCCAGGCTCAGAAAGTCTCACTGTCCAGCACCCCCCCAACTCTGTTCACACCTGTCCATGAGTCAGCACTTTATTCTAGGTCCTTTGAATGAGGAGCCCTCCTGCCTGTCCCATGGTAGAGATTGCTTTCTGGAGTCTTCAGAACAATAGAATGAAAGAGCAGGAGGCTTCCCTGGGCCACAGCTTCAGATGTCCACTGGGTGCTGTGTGGGTTACAGCCCCTGAGCAGGGACAGGGACAGCAGAGCCCACATCTCACCATGTGGCCAGGTCGCTGCGGGGTAGGTAAAGCAGTGACCCACCTACCAGAGTCAGAGGGCAGGGAGCAGATAAGTGCGGCAGACTTACTTCCTGCCTTTTTGGGGGTGCTCGGGGTGGAGGTAAGGCAAAGCTGTCAGTCATGTTAGGGAGGGTAAAACTGTGCCACGCTGAATGTGTATAAACTCGGACTGGGTTCAGTGACTTACAGGTGGAGTGGCTCTCACCTGAGGGGAGAAGAGAAGCCCTGTAGACCGGGCTGAGCTCCTGTGCACACACCTGAACCTCAGATTAGCGCTTCTTTGTGCCCAGTTCCCTCTGCAAATTGGGTACAAGGAACTGCCAGGCTCATGGCATTGCTGTGAGACATCATGAAAAACACCAAAACACTTGGTCTGGCACCTCATGTTAATAAGGCAAGGAAAAGCAACCCTGAAGCTGACCTTCCCCTGAGTAAACTGAAAAGATTTCCACAATGCCTTGCTTTCTGCAGGTGTCCTCCAGGGCTGGATGGCAGGTTCTTCCCCCTCCCTCCCGCTGCCTCCAGGAAAGGGTGCACGTGTGTGTCTGTGGGGAGTGTGGAAGGGTGATGATCTCACTGCAAAAACACCTAATCTTTATAACCTGA
The DNA here is from genome assembly GCA_004023965.1 of Spilogale gracilis. Taxonomy (NCBI): domain Eukaryota; kingdom Metazoa; phylum Chordata; class Mammalia; order Carnivora; family Mephitidae; genus Spilogale; species Spilogale gracilis. Next base: position 198,542 of record PITA01000349.1, on the reverse strand, counting down.
AAACCTGTCCCTTGGGAATACCAACCAGCAGGCACACCCGAGAGATAATGCCAAAGGAATTTTGTCACACCCAGGATGGACCACTGAAGAATGTAACGATGTCTCCGTCCTTAGTCCCAGGTGGGCTTGTATCTATGCAATGCAGGAACTAAATGGTAAAAACTCACCGGTATATAGATATGAAGGGACGTATGCCCAGGCATGAGGCATCCTAGAGGTGGAAAGAAGGAAGGTAACACCTGAGGCATCCTAGAGGTGGAAAGAAGGAAGGTAATACCTATTAGGTGCAACTGGGTGCTCTGCCAACATCACTTTATTTAATCTTCATAAGAACTCTGTATCATAATTATGTCTTATCAGTTTCTAGAAATGGGTGCCCAGGGGTTAAGCAGCAATGTCACATAACTTATAAGTGACATGGAAGCTCGCATTCACACCCACTAGGGTGATTATGGCACACTCTTCCACTGAATCCAGGGCGCCCTTAGCACCCTTCCAAATACAGTGGGTAGCTACTTACTTGCCAGGAGGGCATGGGGACCAAGCCCCGGGCAATTCGAGCACTATCCAAGCTGCCTTCCCGTTGGCTGTTATAAGCTTTTTGTGCTGACTCAGGTGAACACTGGGCCCAGCTCCCCCTGCAGAATACTGGTGCTAGACTCAGGTAAGCAGCACCTGGTGTGTAACAGACCTCCTGTGAAGATTTATCTTTGATTTGGGACACTTTTTTAAATTATTATTAGCCAGGCATACTTTCAATTCAATCATTGCCCTCTCCTCTGTTAAAACATGAGTACTGGGGTGCCTGGGTGGCTCAATCCGTTAATCTACCTTCAGCTCAGGTCATGATCTCCGGGTCCTGGGTTGGAGTAGCATGTTCAGGATCCCTGCTCAGTGGGGAGTCGGCTTCTTCCTCACCCTCTGCCACTCCCCCACTCATGCCCGTGCACGCATGCACTTGTGCGCACGCACACACGCTTGCTCTCTCTTTCTCAAATAAATAAAATCTTAAAAAAATTAAAAAAATGACACAAACAAGAAATGTGAGTACCTCTGGGATTAGGTGACACCTGTACTTTACTGGGAAGTTATGTTCTGGCTCAATTTTTCTTTGTCCAAAAGGACAGGCTGGGCTTTTCCAACTCTTCTAGGATATTGGTTAAACCCAAAGGCTGAGAACAATAGATATCTCCCCGTGCTATCACTTTCACCTTTACCACACATATGTGTTTTTAAGAGAGGTGCTAGGCCATCCATGAAGAGCTTGCTAAGAAGTATCCAAACTGGTCTTGCAACTTCTGGTCTTGACACATCACTGGCATCCAGCCTAGTTCTAAGAAAAGGCTAAAGATTTCTGAGAGAGTCAAGCATTTCTTTATTCAGAAAGAATGCAGACCACTCAATGGGGCTCCATTAAACTGATTCTTAGAAGTGGCATATATGTCTAGAATTTGTTGGGGGGCAGGGTTGGGATGTTTACTTGGCCAGGTGTCAGGTCACCTTGGAAGGTAGCCAGGTTTGAGAGTCTTGAAGTTACCCCACCCAAGATTGCTGCCTGCTCCAGCAGAGCATGTCTGTGAGCTGCACATTCAAGCAGGAGTTGAGGAATTTTTGTAGAAAGTTAGCTGGAGATGGTATCACCCATATTGCCTGGATCAGAGAATGGTACTGGAGATCCTCAGCTGGGGGTCTTCAAAGAGCCCACTAACTTACAAGAGGAAGGAAAACTTCCAAATTCATGTTATGAGGCCAGTATCAACCTGATACCAAAACCAGATAAAGACACCCTCCCCCCCCAAAAGAGAACTACAGGCCTATCTCTCATTAATATACCTGCAAAAATCCTCAACAATGTATTATCCAAATGAATCTAACAATACATCAAAAAAAATTATATACCATGCTCAAGTGGGATTTATTTCCAGGATGCAAGAGAGGTTCAATATTCACAATACAATCAATGTGATACATCACATCAATAAGAGAAAGGATAAAAACCATGTGATAGTTTCAATAGATGCAGAAAAAACATTTGACAAAGTACAACATCCTTTTGTGATAAAAAACCCTCAACAAGATAGGTCTAGACAGGGGGCGCCTGGGTGGCTCAGTTGGTTGAGCGACTGCCTTCGGTTCAGGTCATGATCCCGGAGACCTGGGATCGAGCCCCACATCGGGCTCCCTGCTCAGTGGGAAGCCTGCTTCTCCCTCTCTTGCTCCCCCTGCTTGTGTTCCCTCTCTCACTGTTTCTCTGTCTGTCAAATAAATAAATAAAATCTTTAAAAAAAAAAGAAAGATAGGTCTAGAGGGAACATACTTAACGTAATAAAGGCCTTATATGAAAAACCCACAGCCAACAGCATTCTCAGTGGGGAAAAAGTGAAAGCTTTTCCCTTAAGGTCAGGAATAAGAGAAAGATGTCTAGTCTCACCACTTTCATTCAATATAGTATGGGAAATCCTAGCCACAGCAATAAAACATAAAGAAACAAAAAGCATCCAGATTGGTAAGGAAGACGAGAAACTTTCACTATTTGCAAATGACATGATACCATATATAGAAAACCCTAAAGGCTCCACCAAAAAACAACTAGAACCGATAAATGAATTCAGTTTAGTCACAGGATATATAATCAATGTGCAGAAATATGTTGCATTTTTATACATTAATAATGAATAGCAGAAAGTGAAATTAAGAAAACAATCCTGTTTACAATTGTACCAAAACAACAAAACTTACGTATAAACTCAACCAAGGAGTTGTGAAAGACCTGCACTCTAAAAACTATAAAACACTGATAACAGAAATTAAAGTTGACACAAAGAAATGGAAAAACATTCCATGTGCATGGGTTAGAAGAATAAATCTTGTTAAAAAGTTGATACTATCCAAAGCAATCTACACATTTAATGCAATCCCTACCAAAATACCAGTGGCATTTTTCACAGAACTGAAACAATCCTAAAATATGTGTGGAACTACAAAAGACCTCAAATGGCTAAAGCAGTGTTGAAAAAGAAAAATATCAGCCATCAGGAAGGGTGAATACCCACCATTTACATCAACATGGATGGAACTGGAGGGTATCATGCTAATTGAAATAAGTCAAGCAGAGAAAGACAATTATCATATGGTTTCACACATATGTGGAACATAGGGAATAGTGTGGAGGACCACAGGGAAAGGGAGGGAAAACTGAATGGGAAGGAATCAGAGAGGGAGACAAACCATGAGAGAATCTGGACTCTGGGAAACAAACTGAGGCTTAGAGAAGGGGGGGAGTGGGCAGATGGGGTGACCGGGTGGTAGGTATTAAGGAGGGCCTGTGATGTGATTAACACTGGGTGTTTTATGCAACCAACGAATCGTTGAACACTACATCAAAAACTAATGTTGTCCTATACGGTGGCCAAGTGAGCAAAATATAGAAAAAAAAGAAAGACAAAACAAGTGATCACAATTTCTGGTTTCAAGTTACATCACAAAGTGGTAGTAATTAAAACAACATGGTACTGGCATAAAAATACACACATAGATCAATAGAACATGGAACAGAAAACCCAGAAATAAACCCACAATTATTTGGTCAATTAATCTTCAAAAAGGAGGAATGAATATACAATGGGGAAAAGACAGTCTCTTCAACAAATGGTGCTGGGAAACCTGGACAGCCATATGCCAAAAATGACATTGGATCATTTCCTTTTACCAAACACAAAAATAAACAGAGAACAAATTAAAGGGCCAAATGTGAGACCTGCAACCAGAAAGATCCTTGAAGTGAGCACAGGCAGTCATTTCTCTGACATCAGTCATAACAGTATTTTTCTAAATATGTCTCTTTAGACAAGAGAAACAAAAGCAAAAATAAGCTATTGAAATTACATTAAAATAAAGCTTCTGCACAGCAAAGGAAACAATCAACCAAACTAAAAGGCAACCCACCAAATGGGAGAAGATATTTGCAAATGATATCTCAGAAAGGGTTAATATCCCAAATACATAAAGAAGAGATACAACTCAATACTCCCCAAACAAATAATCCAATTAAAAATGGGCAGAAGGCATGAACAGATATTTCTCCAAGGAAGACATCCATATGGTCAACAGAGACGAAAAGATGCTCATCACTCAACATCAGGGAAATACAAATCAAAACTACAATGAGATGCCAGCACACACCTGTCAGAATGGTTACAAGAAACAGCAAGTGTTGGTGAGGATGTGGAGGAAAAGGAGCCCTCATGCACAGTTGGTGGGAATGCAAACTGGTGCAGCTACTGTGGAAGTCAGTATAAAGTTTCCTCGAAAAGTAAAAAATATAACTATAAATATAACAGTATAAGTATAAATATAACAGTAATCACACTACTGGATATTTACTCACAAAATACAAAGTAACTAATTCAAAGGGATACCTGCAGCCAAATTTTGGAAGCAGTCCAAGTGTCCATCATAGATGAATGGCTAAAGAAGATATGGTAAATATATACAGTGGAATATTATTCAGCAATAAAACGAAGGAAATCTTGCCATTTACAACAACGTGGATGGAGCTGAGTATAATCCTAAATGAAATAAGTCAGTCAGAGAAGCACAAATGCCATATGATCTCACTCACATGTGGAACTTAGGAAACAAAACAAATGAGCAAAGGAAAAAAGAGAGAAACCCAGAAATAGACTCTTAACTATAGGGAACCAAATGATGGTTACCAGGGGGAAGGGGGTGGGAGATGGGGGAAACAGGGGGATGGGGATTAAAGAGTACACTTATCATGATGAAAAAAAAATTATTAGAAAAAGAGAAAATATCACAGTGGGGGGAAAATATTATAGGATTGTGTTTGATTGGCAGACTCTGAGACACATGACTCTTCATCCATTGCAAGAAAGGCTGGAATTTGATTTGAGTTCTACGTTGTAGAAGTGGCATGCACAGGGCTGAAATGATCCCACACATACCAAGGGCATTTAACATGAGCTGATGTCAGTAAATATGACCGATGTCTGCAACATGTGGTGTGGGAAGTTAGAGAATCACGGCATTCGGCAGCCAGATTATAGTTTCCAAATGAAACACAAGATGTCCAGATACAGCATGCCACTTTCTTATACCAAAAAATCATTCCTTGTTTATCTAACATGCACATTTAACTGAATGTCCTGGTTTTTTATTTGCTGAATATGGCCAGAGAGGAGTAGAAATCCCATTAGCTAGTCAAAAGGACACTTTGCCCTTTTGCTTCTCATTTCTCCTCCCTGCCCCAAAGCCAGAGTGCCTGAAGCAGGTGGTGGACATGGGTGGAGGAGTAGAACTGCTCAGAGAAGAGACAGAGAAGAGACAGTGACCCTCCTCAGAGCAGGTGTCTGCATCTGGGTCAGGTGTGAGGGTCGAAATGGGGTGGGAGATGAAAGTGAAGGAATAAACTGGCTGAGACCTGCAAGGTCTCACTGAGATTGTCCTGGCAAATTTTAATATCTGAAAATCAAGATCATCGGTTAATATCTGAAAAAGACCAAACTGTTTGGGGATCTCCCTCTGATACAGTTCCCGGTGGGAAAGAGGGAACCAGGAGCACAGATTCAAAAGTCAGGGGTGGGAAGAAAAGTGAAGGTGATGCCCACCTGCTTAATGAGTCCAGCCTAGTCAAGAACCCGGTTCTGATCCCTTTGCTCAATCACTACTCTCTCTTTCTGTCTCTGCTGAATTGCATTTCTCACTTCTGAGAAGAATGACACCCACATGTTACCAGCCTGTAATTTTAGCAGATTGCTTTTCTTCCTGTTCCAGGAAAGAGGAGAGAGCACCGCAGTGAGGGGACAGGGTGAGGGCAGAAGTTGCAGAGGGGACCTCAGAAATAAGGTGTGGACCTGATCTCTTAGGGCCTGACTACCTCATAGTACTGAGTGGCTTTGGTGAACCAAGCCCAAATCTTACCATCAGAAGGGAAAATATGGTGAAGTTGAAGATTTACGTGCCTGGAATTTTCTGCTCAGGTCCGAAATTTCCAAAAGCAGGGATCTCGCCAGAGTTTCCTGTGACCACAAAAGCATTGGCTGCAGGGAACTGCTTAGGACATTTCTCTACACCTGGGTTTTCTTGACTTCAGCAGATGTGAACGGCTTCTGTCTGACTCACCCTTAGCTTGACCTATTTTTGAAATGCTTTCTTTACAAAAAGCTGGAGATAAGTGCCGAGAATTATACATTTATAATCCCAGTATAGACAGAATTGTCTAGCCCTCTCATTTTAGCTGCTCACTGTCCTGCCGTTGGTAGGTGAATGCTGACCGAATGTTGGGCAGTGTAATGGCCAGAGCTATTTGCTCTAACAGTAATTACCGGGAAGGAGGGGGTGAGGTAGGAGTCGTAAGTGAGGGAAGGGTAGGCCCGGAGCCAGAGCAGCAGACTAGGGGAGGCTGCAAGGGCCCCAGAGATTCATTTGCAATTCTCTCTCTGCTTCATGGTACCCTAGAACAGTTTAAGGATGGCTGGGCCACCAATGAGCTATCAGCACAGTGGAGGGTTGGCTTGGTACAGTGGGGAGAGCTGGGACTCCGGATTCAGATCTGGGTTTGGATTTTTTTTCTGCCACTTTACTTGCCAGGTGATGTTGGCTTTTATTCCGTCTTCTAGAACCCGTTTCCTCGCCTGACAAATGGGTATAGTAATTACCTTCCAAGCCTCTAAGATTTCATGTAAGAGTAAAAAAATATTACCTGTGAAATGGTGTTATATGGTGCTCTATGTTATAAAGTGCTCTATAAAATTTACTGAAAGCATGTGAAGAGCTTTAAGTAGGGTTTCTGGAAATATGCCTTTTTCATGGGTGGCAGGGGGAGGGGGGTCTGAGTACCTTCTCAGTGACGGCGGGTGCTAACATGGCTTGCCCTGGCTGAGCCAGCTTGAAACCCTCCGGTTGACTAAGACACTCTCCTCGCTGACTCCCCGGCAGGGTTTTTGTGCGGGAGCCCCGTGGGTCACTCTGGGTGATAACTAGAGCCGACACTAGTAATACCGAGACCTGCTGGTCTAGTGTCCCTGAGAAAGTCCCTATTTCCATCTCAGTGCCCACAGACGAGGAGGAGGGTGCACTCTGGGCCTGGTGGGAATGGTAGTAAAGCAGACAGCACCTCGCTGGGTTCTGCCAAGGCCACAGGCACCTACTAGCAGCCTTGGCAGTCACTGAGTGTGGAAACTTGAGGGGATGTTGGTGGTGAGCTTGGCTTCAGCTCAGATGACACACTTGTTCCTGCTGCAGAGAGTAGCTACCTACAAGGGCATGAAGGAGCCTTTTATGATGCAGAAGAGAAAAGTTATTTATTCTCTCCTAAGGTTCCCTTAGGCTCCATCTTTGAAAAGAGATGTGCTATGGTGGCTGAGCCTGGTGATTTGATTCTGGCTTGTTTTCTTGGATACTGGACTTGTTAACATTGGGACCCTAGGCAGCGGTGGAGCTAGCCTTCTCGCCATGCTTGGTGTTAGCTGAATGCTGGGATTCTAAACCCCTCCCAGGTCTCGCTGGGCCGTGCCAGGAATCTGTGATTAGGCCAGCAGTTGGGTCCCTGGAGAGCACAGGTGAAGAGGGAGAAGAGGAGGCCCAGCCTCAGCCAGAAGTCTCAGGCACACTTCCTGCTCGGCTCTGCTACCTGTCCCAGCTGTGGCCAGCCTGAACCAGCAGATGAGCTGTTCTGGGGTGGGTGGGAAATGGGGAAGTCAGCTGTGCTGAGAAGCAGGACCAGAGCAAGGTACATTTACAGACAAAAGCATTGCTCTACGGATTTGGAAGAGTAGTCTAGGCTAGATAAGCACTTTTGCTAGTGTGCAACACGCAAAACTGGAAAGCCCATTCTTATCTTCGACTTTTGCCATGATCATTAGCGGAAAACACTCCTAGCACACGGACAGTATCAACACAGCGCGTAATGGCTATTTGCATATGCTAGTTTTAGATCCAGACTGCTTGCATACTTTACCCCTTACTTGCTGGGGTAGTGCGTGACGTGTCTGTGCCTCAGTTTTCTCCTAGGGAAGAAGAGAAGAGGGGGCTCACTGCAGTATCAGCCTCATGGGATTGTTGTGAAGGAGGAAAATGAGTTAATACATGTAAAATGCTTAGAATAGGGACTGCTGGCACAACATAAAGACTCAAGAAGTGTGAGCTATTCTTATTTCATGTCATTATCCCAAGAGTAGCACGTTTCCCCTTTTCTTTTGGCATGCCTGGCTCTGATGGAAAAGAAGTTTCAACCTATGTGTTAAATTCAATCACTTGGTTGTAGCTACCTGGACAGCTGTGTTGAGAAGGAATCTGAGGCTGCATCCATTCTCAGCCAGTGGGAAATACAAATGTCCCATTAGCAAGGTCCACCATGACTGAGGAAGTAGGGAGTGCTGGCCTGGGTGCCAGACAGTTTTCTGTTCTGTGACTTCTCTTACTTCCCCTACCTCTGTCTCAGTCTTCCCTGTCTTTGCTTCTGCAAAGCATCCTAGGGGAGCGTGGATGGGTTTTCTTACTAATAGGAAGGAATCTGGAGTTCATTCCAAACAGGAACCTTCCAAGATTATTTTCTTTGGAGATAGCAAAGTCCACGTGGTATGCACTGGGGATGCGTCCGACTCATTGGGACATCTGTAGGTACCTCTGTGTGCAGAGCAAGAGTGTTCTTAGAGACACCAGGAAGCTCTCTGCCAATTAGTCTTCTGTGGCCCCCATGGTTCTGGAATCCAAACACTAAACAAAATTTAGGTATTAAATCTGCTACTACAACTTGCCATTTATTTATTTATTTATTTATTTATTTATTTATTTATTTATTTATTTATTTATTTATTTGACAGAGAGAGAGAACAAGCAGGGGGATCAGCAGGCAGAGAGAGAGGGAGAGGGAGAAGCAGGTTCTCCACTGAGCAAGGAGCCCGGTGTGGAACTGGACCCCAGCACTCCCGGATCATGACCTGAACTGAAGGCAGATGCTAAACCAACTGAACGAGCCAGGCACCCCTAGAACTTGTTATTTAATTTTTCAATAAAGAAGCATATGCTTTGATACTTTGATTTCAGTGTGGCTGGTTTTCTTTGAATATTTCATATTTCATATTTCATATATTTAAGAACATTATCTTGGAAAAGGTCCATAGGCTTCACCAGACTGCCAGGAGATCCAGTCCATGGCACAAAATTGGGTAAGAATTTAGAATGTGGAGAGAGCCCCTGAGATTTCCCTCATGTCTGATGTCAATTGCAAGTCTGAGAGTCCCCAAGTCCACCTTCAGTTTGGATAAATTACTAGAAGGACTTGCAGCATTTACTGAAAGCTCTTGTGGTTACAGTGTATTGCAATGAGAGGGGCGGGCCAAGGGAAGAGACACATGGAGGAGAAAGCTCCCAGAGTGGAGCTTTCTGGCTTTCCTTTCCTAGTGGAATCATGGACAGTACCCATTTTTCCTGGCAACAATGTGACAACACAGTGGAGGACTGTCAACGAGGGAAACTCCCTCGAAATTTGGTGTCCAGAATTTTTACCAGCCCTCAGTCAGGCAGCCATCGAGGACCACCCACTTGGCGGATCTTTTTTCTCCGGCCATTCCGGAGCCCCGCCCTAAATCACATTGTGTGGTCCAAGGCCCCCAGGTAAACCCTTATCAGGCAGGACAGTCCAGGGGCTTAGAGACACCTCAGAGGATCTGAGGACAGAGGCTGGACTTCTCTTTGGTTAAGGGTGATTCTTTACTATTCAGCACTCCACTCAGGAGCTACAAGCACGGAGGCGGGTGGGGAAGCAGCGAACCCGCACTTGTAGCTACTGAAACAAAATTTAGAGGAAGAGTTTTCCAGGGGGCGGGGAGGACCCTGCAAAGACATCATAGAATTCATCGTTTCCAGAGGAAACTGAATAATGCCAATGATTAAAAACACCATTTGGTCTTCCACACCTAATTCTTGTCCAAGTGTGCTTCCATCTGTTGGCTAGTTTAGTCCTCAACAGAGGTGGAAAGAAGGAAAGAAGGTGTTAAGTGTCTGAGATGCAGGAGGCCCAGGAGGTTGGAGCGGGCTGAGTTCTTCCCTCGCTCTGCACAGCCCATTGCCTCCTCTCGTGTTATTCAGACAGAGCCCGGCAGCCGAGAGGATCAGCAGACACCGTGCCCCATTGGGTACCTGGTAATGCTGGGGTGGTGCAAGGAGCGTAACCAGTTTTGGGGGTGGCCTTTTCTGGAGCTTACCGCGCGGGGTGATTGCATGAGCTCACTGCCTGCCTGCCGGAGCCCGCGCATGCGTGGGAAAACACGAGGCTGCGGAGCAGTCTCCTGGGCCCAACCCGTCTTGACTCATCTAAGCAAGCCCAGAGCTGTGACTTAACCCTGAAGTTTGGGGTAAATTACATGCAGTCAGTGTCTGAAAAGCCATTTTTTCAGGGCCCTTTCCAGGGTATCTTCCCTGGGTTAGACCGTTTCTGTGGGCCTGTCTGCTCTGGAGGAGCCTTCATTCTCTAAAGGGGGGCACCCAGGGAGCGTGGCCCCCTCTGACCAGCTTCCTCAGCACAGGGACCGAAGGCTTTCTGGGGAGCAGCTGGGTTCTGGAGAGCTTTGTGTTTTCCCTGAAGAGCACATTTGTGCTTACAAGCCCATTGTATAAAATTTGTCTAGTAATTGTCACTATTTTGTGGAGACCCAAGTGTTTTTTCTTTTAAGCTACCTTTAGAAAGAATCATTTATTTATTTATTTATTTATTTATTTTTAAGATCTGTTTGAGAGAAAGAGAGCACAAGCAGGGTGAAGGACAGACGGAGAAGCAGACTCCCCCCCCCCCAACTGAGCAGGGAGCCCAACATGGGGCTCGATCCCAGGACCCCGGGATCATGCCTCAAGCTGAAGGCAGATGCTTAACTGACTGAGCCACCTAGGTGCAGTCCTTAAGTGAAAGGATCACTTAGCATGACCATTCTTTCCTCATCTGAGAGGCTGCCATAATTTGTGGGCAGCTCTTTCGGAAGGTCACTATACGCCTCTGGGCCCTGCTCAGCAACTGGACAGCAGGTCTGTGGGGCCAGGCCTGCTCAGGCCTGTTCATGGCTGCATTTCAGCACCTACTCTGGTGCTTGGCTGATGTTTGGTAAACGTCGAATGAATAACAGAAATGAACCCTATGAGGTCACTCACTGTATACTGTATTAATTTCCTATGCTTCCTAGAGCAAATCACCAGAAACTGGGTGCCTTCAAACAGCAGACGTTGGTTCTGTCACACTTCTGGAGGCCATAAGGGCTATGTCACTCTCACTGGGCCACAAGCAAAGTGTCAGCGGGGCCCCACTCCCTCTGGAGCCTCGAGGGGAGAGTTTGTTCCTTGTTTCTTCCAACCCTGGAGGTTGCTGTGTTCTTCAGCTTATGGCTGCATTATTCCAGTCTCTGCTTCTGTGGTCACCTCACCTTCCTTTCTGCGTTTGTCACATGTCCCTCTGCCTTCCTCATACGAGGATCCCTGTCATTGCATTTGGGGTCTGCCAGGAAATCCAGGATAATCTTGCCCATCCCAAGACCCTTAATCATACCCGCAAACTTCCTCACCCCACCCATCCTTTTCTGTATAAAGTAGCACCCACAAGTTATAGGATTAGGAAGTAGAAATGTTTTGGGTGCCATTGTTCAGCCTACCACACTCACAAAGGGGAGAGAAGCATGGAGAAGGCTGTGTAGTTTCCCACTGAGGAGTCTGATGGCAGGAGGGGCACATGTCCCTAAATGCTGCTAATTCAGACAGAGGGCAACGGAGGCGTCTGGTTCATGAGAGGCCATTATGCAGAGTTTTAGGGACCTATATTACTATGGAAAAGGTACAAACAGGAAAAACTACCCCTTTTTCCCCACTCTGAGAGTCTCAGCTCTCAGTCGACCCACACTGGCCCTCCCGGCAAACCTTCTCTGGCTTGACCCTACTGTGGCAATGGCATGTGTCTGCGGCAGCAAGACAGGAAACACTTCCCATGGAGCGCTCAGGCGGGCCCTGGTCCTAGGGTTCCCTGGGACCCCTGTCTTCCGGGTATGCACAGATAGTCACTCTTCCTCGTGGCCAGAAGCCCAAGGCTCCTCAGTCCCACTGGGTCAGTGAGGGGTGGGTGGAAGAAGCTTACGAGAGTTAATATTTTGGGAAGCCCAGATAAAGAAAGGTCAGACAGGGAGGACCCTCCCTCGGGCTGACCACTAAACGGGGCGAGTTTTGCTTTACGTGCCCTTTGGGACTCGTAGGTGTTGCGGCCTGCCGCCCTCTCTGCCCACACGGACTGTGAGAAAGACAGACTGGAGGAAGCTAGAAAGGTGCTGGTTGGTGGGAGTTAGCAGATCTGTCTATGCTCACCCCACGCCACATCACACCCCCAATGGTTCTGAATGAATCTCCAACCTATGGTTCTAGGGACCCCACATCATTGGGACCTATTATTCTCCATTCCCCAGATTTTCTCTAAAATTGCCTTAAACTTACTGTTGCTTTGGGGCGCCTGGGTGGCTCAGTGGGTTAAAGCCTCTGCCTTCAGCTCAGGTCACGATCTCTGGGTCCTGGATCGAGGCCTGCATGGGGCTCTCTGCTCAGCAGGGAGCCTGCTTCCTCCTCTCTCTCTGCCTGCCTCTCTGCCTACTTGTGATCTCTCTCTCTGTCAAATAAATAAAAATCTTTAAAAAAAAATAACAACTTACTGTTACTTTGTCAGACCTCCCAGAATGAATCTCCAAGTGAAGGGGGGAATGAGGCAGAGCATTATTCCAGGATCTCTCTGCTAGGGTCCCTTCTAACACCCAGTCAGAGGAAGCTGGAGGGAGGGATAAGGTGGGCAGAGAGTCACATTTTCCTCCCTGCAGGTCTCCGCACCCCTCTGTCCTGATGGGCCATCCTCTGTCTCAAAGCCTGGGAGCAATGCCTCCAACGAGCCCAGGGAAAAGTCTCCACCCATCTTCACATGGCGGCCTTTACCTGATTTCTCCCCCGTGGGCAGCAAGAACCACTGTGGACTGCAGGCAGACTCCTGAGTGGAGAATCAGGTAGACTCAAGGGGACTTTTGCTGTGGATGCTTGAGTTTTTCTGGACAGGCTCTGGGCCTCTGTCTGCTATTCTACAGCGGGGCAGGGTGAGACAGGATGATCCCAGGGGCTTCCCAGTGGGGCTATGCAGCCTCCGTGGGGCTAGGAGTGGCTCCAGGACCAGCCTGGATCTTGGAGGCCGGTTTTATTCCATCTGTATCTGGAGCCTTCTTTGAAGAGGAGAGAACACATTTTGTGGCACAGGACTCTGTCTGTCTGGATTTGTAGCCATGGTGTTGAATTCGTTCCAGGACCAGCCTAGGCCTAGGCCTTGCATTTTCAGGGGAGGGGGGACCAGCCTCTGTGGGTGTCCTTAGTGGGACAGGAAGAGGCGTGGTGAGAAGCTACCCGTGTCTCCCCTTTCTGCAGTCTTGCTGCGTAGATCTGCTGGGGAGAAAAGCCTAAAGGGATAAGCAAGGAGGTAACAAAATTCCACAGAATGGGGGAGCTTAAATGAAAGAAATTGACTTCTCAGGGTTCTTGAGGCCGGCACGTCTGAGATCACAGTGACAGCACATGGTCAGGTTGTGGTAAGGGCTGTCTTCCCAGCTCGCAGACCCCCTCCTTTCCTCTGTGTCCTCACATAGTGGAGAGAGAGCATCTCTTCTGTCTCTTCCTAGAAGGACACTGATCCCATTAATCGAGACTCCACCTTCAGGACCTCATCCAAACCTAAACACCTCCCACGGGCCCCACTTCCAAGTGGGGCAGGGTGGGGGGCAGTGGGGGAGGGACACATAGCAGTGTTCTTGAGGTATAGTGATGTCAGCATCCCTCCCGTTGCCCACAGAGCCACATAGCTGCTGGCAAGTCTGGGTGTGGACATGAGGGAGGGTACGGAGGGGGCTTCCAGTCCCCAACCCCTTCTCTGGGATTAGGCTTGCCTGGAAAGAGTCTCCCATTTTACACATGACACATTCATTACATTCATTCTTTCTCCATCGGCCTGAAAAGCCCTGAGTGCCCCGTGGGTGCTATGTCTTGCAGAAGGAAGAGGTGAAGGTCGGTGATACCTGGTCAGACCTGACTGTGCTCTTCTTGGTAGGGAAGTCACTTTCTAGTAGTGACTCAGTGTGAGGGGTCCAGCAAGAGAAGCCTATACAAGATTCAGACTTTACATCTCGGTATTTTTGATGTGCCATGTTCCTTCTTCCTTCCAGATCTTGACATGTTTCTTCTGCCTGAATTACTCTTTCTTCTTCACCTGGGGAGCTCCTATAACTCTTCAGGTGCCCACGAAAATCTTCCCTGAGGGCCCTTTCCCTCCCATCTTTTCAGTTCTTTTTGACATCTCAGAGCTTTGTTTCTTTTTCCCCTCCCTCCTGCAGGGCTGTGACTGAGTCAGTTGTGCTTTCTTGCTGTACACCAGTGCTTGGCACCTAGTAAGTGCTCAGTAAATATTTAGTGGACCATTGAAGAAAACTGTTGCCTAGAAGAAGCACTGGTTAATTTTATTGGAAAGGAATCAACGATGGCTTTCTGGAGAAGGGGATGAATAAGCAGGGTTTAAGGAAGGAGTTTGTTGGATTGCAGTGGGAACAGCACATGCAAAGGTCCAGCAATATTGTATGGAAGCTTAATATTTTTGGGATCTAGTGAGATGATGGCACAGCAGAGGTCTGGCTTGTGGAAGGCCCAGAAGGTCTATATGGAGCCGGGGGGTCTAGATAAGAAGGGGGATAACTTGATTGCTGGGTGAGGTAGATTGAAGGCTCCCAGACTGGAGCTAGGAAGTTGTATCATGGTACGCGAGGAGAGATACAATGAGGCCTGAACCCAAGCAGTAGCTTTGAGGATGGGGAGGATGAACGCATTTGAGATTTTAGGCTGGAGTGCCAGGGCCTGATGACTAGTTTGATGTGGTAGAAGAAGTAGTAGAGAGTAGTTACATGAGTCCAGTAACCCGAACCACAAACATGAGAAGAAGAACAACTTTGAAGAAGCTGAGGAGGGAAGATCTAGAAAAGTTCTCCTTTGAACACGTTCAGTTTGAGGTTTCCATGGGACTTCAGGGAGCAAAGAGTTTTCTATTTGGGTCTAGAGCTCAAGGGACAATTCAGAGCAGGAAGTATAAGTTCAGGTTCCTGTACATTTGTGGGGCAGTTGAAATCATAAGGATGAATAAGACTGCTGGAGCGAGGGTGTGGAGTAGAACCAGAAGAAGTCTGGGCATACAACCCTCAGGGAAGTAAAAATTCAAGGGGCCTTCAGAGAAGAAGACCTAGGAGTGGACACCAAGAAAGAGTGGTACAAGAGTGGGAGAAACAGCAAAGGGAGTGCCATGGAAACTGCTACAGGGACCCTGGGTTGTCTAAGCAACACGAGTCCCTTCATCCCCCTTGATTAAGTACATAGGCCCTCCTGCTCCAGAGACTAGATCCTAACGGTGGAAGCCAACAGTGGTAAACCCACTCCCTTCATCAGTGCTTAGCTTAGGAATAAACATGTGATCCATTCTGACCAATGAAACATGAGTGGAAGAGTTCTAAAGGGTTTCTGGAAAAACAAGGATGAGATGGTTCTCTTTTACCTTTGAACTTTGTCAACTCTGCAGATAATCCCTGGAACAGAAGCAGTTCTCTTGCCATGTAGAAAAGCAGCCTAGGCATCAAGTGAATACAGTAAAGCTGACAGGAGAAGCGAAAAGAATTGGGGTCTTTGATGACATTGGTCAACTGTAACAACCATCCCTGAATTCTACTCCTCCAATGAGTCCTTTCCTACATGATTATAATGAAACATATTTTTGTTTTAGCCAGTTTGGATCAGGTTTTCTGTCACCTTTTATTAAAGTAACCAAGGAAGGAAAGATTTCAGCAGAGTTGCACTCCTGAGAAATTCAGTCATGAAAATAATAGTGTTGATTTGGCAACACAGTGATCACAGGGCACACTCAGTAGGGACACGGGCCAGAAGACTGACCGAGAAGACTGAGGGTGAATGTGATGTATGGAAGGAAAGACCAGGAGGGCAGACAAGAAGCTTGGTTGAAAAGGGGTCATGGAAGAGCACCTTGTTAGAAGACCTTGATGTTTAGTCAGTTAAGGTTGGGCTTTGCTGTGCTAACAAACAGACACCAACTCTCAGTGGTTCAACATACATAAGTTTTATATTTTGTTTTTGTTTTCTCACTTGGATACAGTCCTCTGAGGATCAGACAGCTCCTTTGTAGCAGTGACTCAGGGATCTGGGTTGTTTTGTATTGTAGTTACGCTATCTCAGTGTGAGACCTTCACAGTCACCATGGCAAGTCAGGGGGAGCTTAGGAAACTTGCAGAGATTCCTTCCTGCCTTATCTTCCTCATGACACTTGGCACTTTGGCTCTGAGCCCATTGACCAGACTGGTCACAGACTGGACCCTCAAATATATCTACTTCTTAAATCTGGAACCTCTGATGGTCACCTTATGTGTCAGAAAAAAGGATGTTCTTATCATCCAGATGAGATTAAGTTAGATTTAATCCAGATGTGGGTTAGGATCTCAAGATGGGAAGGCTTTCCTGGATTATCCAAGTGGGTCCTAAATGCAATCACTCAAATTCTTATAAGAGAGAGGCAGGGGAAGATTGAATACAGGGAAAAGAGGGGGTGCCTGGCTGGTTTAGTCAGTAGAGCAAGCAATGCTTGATCTCAGGGTCATGAGTTCAAGGCCCACTTTAGGTGTGGAACCAACTTAGAGAAAATTAATAATAAAAAAAAAAACCAGAAGAGGAGAAGGCAATATGACCACAGGTAGAGAGTTGGAGTGATGTGGCCATAAGTCAAAGAATGCCCATGGCCACAGGAATTTGAAGATGCAAAGAATGGATTCTTCCCTTCCAGAGAGCCTCTGGAGGGTGTATGGCTCTCCCAATTCCTTAATTTCATCCCAGAGACACTAATTTCAGATTTTGGGCTTCCAGAACTGTGAGAGAAGGACTTGTTGTTATTTGTAGTGAGCTAATTTATGGCAATTTTTTATGGCAGCCACAGGAAACTGATATACCAGGTTTCAGGGGACGGCCCAGGAACACCTCAGTCCTTAGTTCTCTGACCTTTCCCATCTGGGAGGTCAAGAAGGGGTTCCTATGGGCCCTCATGCCTGTGGCAGACTGGAGGAAGAAGCTGCTGTTGGACTGAAGGAAGAGCTTCATAAAATGGCTTAGAGACACGTAGGACTCCTTATTATGCACCTGCTAGGTGGCAGACCTGTTTGGAATTCAGATATGGTAAGACTTGGAAGTGAGTGTGGATGGATTCCTGTTGCCCAGGCTGAGGCTGATCTGTCCTGAGGCTGGGCTGTGGGCTGGAGCTGTTGGGACACAGGACTTCCCAGCCCCATCCTGCTGGCCTTGCTAAACTGTCAGGTGCCTGGGCGGGAAGGGACTGCAATCTGAAATGTCTTCCACTCCGAAGCACATGTGTGGAGGGTGCTGGTCCCAAGGACACATGTTGGCTGCAGGTTTCCCCAGGAGTCAGGACCAGGGCCGTAGAGTCCGGCCAGACACACAGGAAGTTCATGGGGTGGAGTGTGGAGCTGCCCAACCGCAATGGTGTGGGAGGCGTGCAGCCCAGGTGTGGCGCTCAACAGCTGGAAAACAGCCGTCCAGAGGGCTGCCAGCCATAGGAGCTTCCAGCGGCTCTCTCCGGGGTCAGAGGTAGGCCTCAAGGGGAGCTGTGGTTTGCGTCACTACTTTTTGCCTGCTTGGCCCAGAGGAAGGGTTGGATGTCCTGGGAGGATAAAGGGGCCTCCGGCCTTTCTATCACTGGTGGGTCTCTGGGCAACCTTGAGCTTGGGCCTGAGGGTTTCTGGACCTCAGTTTTCATGTGACACTCCACTGTGGTGATGGGGACGTATGTGAGGCCATCCCTGGGTGTGCTGAACCAAAATGGTACCTGCCTGACTCGCTGAGTCAGCTGATGGGGCCATGGCATCTCTTTAACTTTAAGGACAAAGCAGAGCTCCGGGAAGAGGGAGTGGTCTTGTCAAATCATGGAGAGAAAGACTGAGGGAAGTTAGCCAGGAACTGGAGCTGGGGATGCGGGCGAGCCCTCAGCAGCCAGACATTCCAGCACTTCCTGTAAAGAGGATGTCCCCCTCAGAGGGAGAAGTACTCCATCCATCTTTTCTGAGGGGGCGGGACACTTTGAAAATCTGACAGAGTGAAGAGAGTGGCGGCTTCTGAGGCATTCTGTGGCTCTCTCCTCTCTCCATTTCTCTGTCTTCCCTTTCCAGCTCCTCTCCTGGCTGCTCTTCTCTGTCTCCCTCCCTTGTTTTGTCTCTGTAAGTCTCCTTGACCCCTGGATCTCTTTCTGTCCACCGCTGGTGTCTGCCTCTGTGACACACACCCACTCACACCCCCACCCCAGCTTTCTTCGGGTCACTTTGGCTGGGGGTTCAGGACGTGACAGGAAGCACCGGTACCCTGACTCTGCCCAAGCACATTGTATATTCCTCATTTATACTTCCTCATTCATCCTTTCCTTTATAAACACTTGCCCACAGTGCCATCTGTGACTTCCTGGGTCCCCTCACATATCTCCATCTGTTTTTATCAATAAACAGCCAAACTTCCTGGTGTTTTCCTAGTGTCCCCCAATCCCCCACCCTTTGGTCTGGACCAGCCCAATAGAAAAGTCTCAGCATCTTGGGGCCCAGATTAGGTCAGGAGCCTGCTGTGGGGTGGGCCTCAGGTAGGCATGTCTGAAGGGGTCTGGCTCCTCCTCTTGATTCCTGAGAAGCCACTCAAATAGAAGGAGGGGGATTCAGCCTCTCCTCAGCTCTTAGCCTCCTGGGGCTGCTTCCCCAGGAGAGCAGAAGGGCACCTAGGTGAAGGCTGCAGAGATTCCCATTAGCACATGACTTAGAGCTGGGATACCAGACCCCTGGTGACCTTTGGCAAGTCACATAATCCCTTGGAGCCTCAGTATTTTTAATCTGAAAAATGGGTATTTTATCATCACAGGTGCCTTCGTGTATAAAGTCACTTAATTCTACCATAACCTTATCAGCCATATCACAGCTACTATCATTATCTTTGCTTCATAGGTGAGAAAATAGAAGTGCAGAGAGGTTAAGCAACTTATCTAAGGTTGCACAGCTGCTGAGCAGCTGAGCTTGGATTCGGACCCAACAGTCGGGTCCCAACCTCACATATTGACAAGTGCGTGTTTTCCTAATGGCTGCGGAAATACTGTTCCCTTCCTATATTTCAATGGCTTAGGAGAACACTGGTGGTGCCCTTCTCCTGGGAGCCCTGAGAAACTCTATACACAGGCCTGGCTCTGGGGACAAATGCCTGGGGAGAGGTGACCCAGTCTGTAGAAGTATTGGTCCAGTGCCCGAGAGCAGGTGGCCAGCTCCACCTCGGCCTCGTGAGGGATGTGAGGGGAGGGGTCACTGGGCGGAGGGAGGAGCTGCTCCAAGACTTCAGGAACCAGCTGTATTTCCCAGAGAGGTTTCAGGCTTTGTCACCACAATACATTTATTTTTGGAGAATTACTCTTCCCAACTTGGCCCACTAGTCCTCTTATTTGTCAGCCCCATTCCTTCTGGTTTCTGTGTAAGTGCTTTGTGAATCAGCTTTGCCGCTGCTAACTTCGCTTCTCTTCTAAAAACAGTACTCGTGTGGGAAGCGCTGTGTATTCGCTTGCTTCAACAAACATGATTTCTGCCTACAGGACACTGCGGTGGTTGCTCTGGGGACATCAAAGATGAGATCAGTGTGGCCTATGCCCTCAAGAATCTGACAGTCCACTCGCAACAGTGTAACATGCACACAGGTTCCTAAAATGGCACATGGATGCTGTATGGGCACGGCCTCCAAAGTCCCGAAAGGACCTCAGAAGAGCTCTCAGGGAAGCTTCCACAGAGAAGACAGTACAAAAGTAAGTTCTTTGCAGAGATTCCAAGACACTCACTTATATGAGGTCAACCTTAAGATGTAATTTAATTTCCCTTTCCTACAACAGTGCAGATGTTGTGGTGAGACAGCTCAGCTCCACGAGGTCATCCAGGGACCCAGTTTTGCTCTCTCCCATTGCTTTGCTCCACTGTCCTGTTGGGTATCATCTTCGACTATATGGCTAATGCTTGCTTGTTGCCACATGAATGTTCCAGCTTGTGAGAAGGGCAAAAAGAGGATGGAGACACATGCAGTAGATGCTTTGAAGCACAGACCCAGAAGTGGCTCACATATCTTGGTGGCCACAACTTGGTCATTTGGTCACATGTAGTCACAAAAGATGCTGGGAAATAGAGTCTATAGCCAAGGAGACAGCCCAAAGTGTAATGTGGAAGAGAGGGACTATAGGGGCATAATGGCGTGGGCCTTGGCATATAGATAGCATACGTTGGGGAGAAGTTAGAGGGGGAGGGTATTCTAGGCAGAGAAGATGGTAGAAGTGTGGGAAGGTGCAGGATGGATTTGGGGCAAGTGAGTAGCAAGTATAACTGGAATGTGGGGTTTGAGTAGAAGAGGTTGTGGCCCACATGTGGGTGGACCTGAGGCAGACTTCATCCCTTTAACAGGCTCACCAGTCTTCCCAGGGTGACCCTTGTCATCTGCTATCCAAGAATGAATCTTTTTGATCAACCACACAGGATGTATGCACTTTTGGTGTGACTCAGGAAATTTAATCTTGAAATGATAGTGATCTAGAGCCTGTCAGTGGGGCAGTGGGTGGCTCCCTCTTAAGTGTCTGACTCTTGATTGTGGCTTCGGTCATGATCTCAGGGTCCTGAGGTAGAGCCCTGCATGGGGCTCCACACTTATGGAGTCTGCTTAATATTCTCTCCCCCTCCTCCCCCCGATGTGAGCTCATGTGTGCCCTCTCTCTAGAATAATTATTTATATAATTATATATAAATATATATTATATATTATATATTATATATTTATATTATATATTTATAAATATATATTTATAAATAAATATATAAAATTATATATAATATATAAATATATAATATAAGTATTATATTATATATATAATTATATATAAAATATTATTTATATAATTATATATAAAGGCGCCTGGTTGGCTCAGTCGGTTAAGCGTCTCCCTGCAGCTCAAATCATGATCCTAGAGTCCTGGGTTTGGATCCCACATCGGGCTGCCGGCTGGTCTGCTTCTCCCTCTGACCGTCCTCCTTGCTTGTGCTCTCTTTCTCTCTCTCTCACACACACACACAGTCTCTCTCTTTCTCTCTCAAATAAATAAAAACAAAATATTTATAAATAATAAATAGATCTTTTAAAAAAAACTTGGCTGCCCAACGTTGTGCTACTTTCAACGATGATTATTGTATTAGACGCTGGTCCCCATTTAATACAAGTTCTGTGAAGAACTACTTTAGCCCAGTTGCTTAGCATAAGACCTTTATTATGTTGGATTTTGTGTTAAACCCTTGGAAGAAATGGCCACTTGAAGGACACTTAGGTATATTTCAGTAAGACATTAAGGATGTTCCCTGCTGTTTTGTTCATTGTATAATATGCTATTTTTCTTTGTATGAGAATCAACCAGTCATATGTCAATCATAGCTCAATAGAACTGGAAAAACATAAATTTAAATGTATTTATAAAGACCCTATGTACTTACAGACCTTATTTTGGATTTTTTGTTGAACTTTTGTCTTGGTTTTGGTGTTGGAATACATACATTTTAATAATGATATTATTGTTTTAGTTCAAACCTTGTTTTTTGTCTTGCTTTCCCAAAATAGCCATGCTGTCTTTCAGAGTTTTCATGATTTCTGGATTTTTTTTTTAAGATCTTATTTATTTGACAGACAGAAACACAGCAAGAGCAGGAACACAAGCAGGGGGAGTGAGAGAGGGAGAAGCAGGCTTCCTGCCGAGCAGGGAGCCGGATGTGGGACTCGATCCGGGGACTCAGGGATTATGACCTGAGCTGAAGGCAGAGGCTTAACTAGTGAGCCACCTTGGCACCCCTCATGATTTCTGGATTTTTGTGTGATTTACTAAACAAGGAATTTTTTTCCATGCATAGAGATCACTCCTTCCAGTATGAAATGCCAAAAGCAAACAAACAGAAATCATGAAGAAAAATCACCAACAAGATACCTCTCTTAATATCATGCCGTTCTGTCCTTGGCATCTGACACCTCAACAAATACTTCTTAAGGTGCTATTGGCATGTACAGTGCCAGGTGCTGGAAATACAGAGAAGAGACACAGTCCCAAATTTCAGGGAGCTCCCTGTCTGGGGCAGGGTGCATGGCCGCGTGGCATGCGGAGCAGAAAGATAAATAATAGGTATTTATGATATAATCTGCAAATGTTGCAACAGGACAAGACGGTAGGGGAGCCCAAGAGAGAAGGTCGAGGGGCCTCTGAAGGGGCTGAGTCTCAAAGATTGAATAAGCGTTAATAATGTGCAGAATGAATAAAAGAATGTTCCCAGTGAAGAGAACAGCTTATGCAAAGACCCAGAGAAATGAGAGCAGGTGGGGTGGAGGTGGTCAGGGAACTTCGAGTAGCCTAACGGGGCTCTGGCGCAGGGCACCAGGGACACTGGGCTGGGGAAGCAGCTGGGGATGGCCACACAGGCCTTGCAGCCATGCTGAACAGGTGGGTTTCAGGTCCAAAGGTTCCTTGCAGTCCCGTTTGTGATTAGATCTGTGTCTGAGAAACACCAGGTTTGTCAATGCAAGCTGGGGAAGGAAGAGACTAAGAAGGGAGGCTGTTGCATTATTTCAGGTGGGACATGATGGTGGGGGGCTTTCAGTGTGTGCAGATGAGGTAGACATGGGGAGGCAGAGAGAGATTGGGGGGTATTAAGAAAGAAGCACCTCTAGCATTTGGTGACTGGTTTGGAGAAAAGAGGTGGTGTCTGGATGTTTGGATGGGGTGGCCGCTCACACAGATGAAATTATAGGAGGAGGAGCAGGTGAAGAGTAGACGGTGTGCAGTTTTGACCCAGGCCGCTTTGAGATGGGGCAGGCAGTCCGATACGCATGAGGAAGCTGGAGGTAGAGGACGTACCAGTGTGCAGATGCTGATTGAGGACAGGAGTCGTTTGAACCTGTGAACACTGAAGGACGCACCTGCTGTGTCATCAACCACTTTCATTCAATTAAAAAAAAAAAAAAAAGCTTATGGCCGGTCCACTGTGGGCCTGGAACCTCCACATTGACTCTTTTAGCCCTCTGCATAAGTCTGCAAGAAAGGATTTATTTACCGCTCCCTGGCCTATCCTGAGGAAAGGATTTAGGTGCTGGGAGCAGTCGGATTTTACAGGGAGGGGCCTGGAAGGGCTATGAGTGGCTCAAGGTCAGACGGCACAGGAGGTGCACAGAGGGGGTTTGGAGCAGGGCTTTTGCAGCCTGGTCTTTAGCACAACTGCTTTTCATGCTGTTGGGTGAACTTGGAGCTGGAGGTGCTTAGACTGGAGTGGAATGTGGTACCCACAGGGGGTTGCATGAGTAGGTGGGATGAGGGCGACCCGACCACGGCCTTGACTCACGTTCAGGTTCTGCATCAGGCACGCCCCAGGGAAGACTCGGAAGTGCTCTGGGAACCTTCACAGAAGGCTTGGCACTCATTTTATTAGCCTTGTGGAAGCAGGAGGCTTTCTGCCCCTCAGGCCTCTACATTCCTGGCCATCCACACTGCTGGAGGCTAGGTCTGCAATGAGCCTAAACTGACGCGAGGGCAGGCCTGTCTCTGGTGAGAGGAGATATTCCCTCGCACTAGGTTTGGAAAAGTTTGCACAAGGGGGTGGGAGGTGGGAAACAAAGCGGTTAGGAGGTAATTAATCAGTGACATTTATTTAGTACAAGGCTGATGTAGTGGGTTGAATTGTGTCCTCTCTCCCCTATAAACATGTCCAAGTCCTAACCCCCCCCCTCAGCTGTAAATGTGTCCTTTGGAAAAGGGGTCTTTGCAGATGTAATTAAGTTACTGAGCTTGAGATGAGATCATCTGGGATTCAGAGTGGGTACTAAATCCACCAACTGGTGTCCTCATAAAAGAAAGGGGGGGATCTAATGCACACGAAGAGGGCCCTGGGAAGCTGGAGGCTGAGACTGGAGGTCTGCTGGGGCCGCTGCAAACTGCAGCAGGTGAGGAAGGGTTCTTCCAAGAGCATTTGGAAGGTGTGGCCCTACTGACACCTTGATTTTGACCCAGTGAGACTAATTGCAGACTTCTGGCTTCCAGAACTGTTAGAGAATAAATTTCTGTTGTTGTTACCCAGTTTGTATAGTAACCCCAGGAAAGTAATTCCACCTCAAACGCAGGGCGGCAAGTGCTTCCTGTGCCCGGGGCAGGCATCAATAATCACTCTCAGCATTCTTTCCCATGGAAGCAGACCCCACCCGATCCCATCCTGCCACGACCCGGGGCCTGGAGCTGGCAAGCCCACCCTTGACTTGGTGCGTAGCCCTGGGTGAGGCACTGGCAGTTCAGGGTCTGGGGGGACCACCGCTCTCAAGGGACTGCCGTCTTCGCCTGTGTGGGGTGCGTCGGGGGGAAGGGGGGGCGCTGGTGTCTCGCCTCTGGGGTATTAACAGCTCTTGTTAGTGTCTGCGCATGTGCCGAGGCGCACCTGGACCCTGCTGAACGGCTGGCCCCTCTGGCTCCCTGGCTGCCCAGCTGCAGCTCGGCGGATGGCAGCCTGGGCGTTGTGGCTGGCCCCCGAGAGGCGAGTGAGCCGCCCCCCAAGCACTCAGCAGTGAAGACCACCACCTGAGCCACCGTGATAAGCAAAACACACCAGTGCCTGGATTTAAGGGCTATAAGGAAGTTAAGGAGGAAGCCTCCCTAACTGGGTCTGGAGCCCTGGAGAGAGACAGCACAGAGGAGGCGTGACCTGGGAGCTGGGTCTTGAAGGAGCAGAAACGGATCCAGGTATGGAGAAAGAGATAAGACATCATTAAGGATGCAGCCTTCCCTACCATGGGGGGCACTTCTTACCCTTCTGTCAAGGGCTGATTGTTCACTCAGGGTACTTTCCTTCCTTCCTCCCTTCCTTCTCCCCCTCTTTCTTTCTGTTGTCCTCTTCCTCTTCCTTTTTGTCACCATACTGATGAAGGCTTATTTTCATCAGAATCACTGACTATAGTTATAAAAATGCAGACTCCTGGGCTGTATCCCAGACATTAAGAGTTAGAATCTCTACAGATAGGACTGTAAAAATCTTGGTATCTGCATTTTTACAACATTTTTATTTATTTGAGAGACAGAGAGAGAGAGAGAAAGGACAAGCTGGAGGAGAAGCAGGCTCCCCACTGAGCAGGAAGCTGGATGTGGGGCTAGATCCCAGGACCCTGGGATCACAACTTGAACCAAAGGCAGACATTCAACCGACCGGGTCACCCATGTTCCCCCTTCGGTATCTGCTTTTTTAACCCTTTTCCCAGATTATTCTGAAGCACATCAGCTGGAAATTATTGACCTAAATGTATTTCCAACGCAGCCCACCGTTGATGGGCTGATGCAAAGCAGGCATGTGGACCTTTGGGCCAAGTCACATTCTCTCTTTGGGAAACTGGTCA
Source organism: Spilogale gracilis (assembly GCA_004023965.1). Taxonomy (NCBI): domain Eukaryota; kingdom Metazoa; phylum Chordata; class Mammalia; order Carnivora; family Mephitidae; genus Spilogale; species Spilogale gracilis. The sequence goes on along the minus strand of PITA01000349.1, from coordinate 172,961 downwards.
TGGGATATGGAGGCTTCTAGGCTCAGGACAACCCTGAGCTGTGGGCCAGTGTGGGCCGGCCCAGCACAGGGTGCAGCGCTTAGTGGCTAGCCTGGGATCCAGGGAGAAAGTCTTTGCCGCTTATTACCTGGATGGTCTTAAGCAAGTGGTGTCACTTCTCGGTCTTCACATCTGTAAAGTGAGGCTACTAATAGAACCAACCTCAAAGAGCTATTGAGAAGACTAATGAGGGCGTGTATGTAAAATGCCTCACGGGTCCATTGTACAGTTTAATAAAGGAGTTTTTGTTTGTGTTTGTTTTTTAAATAATGGTGACGAAGAAAAGTAACTTATATCTTATCTAGGAGAGAAAATTCAATTGAAATCATTACGAAGCCCAGTTGAAACTTAGCTATTCAGGAGCTACTGATCAAATTGGTGAAAATAGGGTCAGGTATGCCTGAGGGTAAGTAATTATTCTAAATGGACTACTTAATCAGACTCTTAATCACACCCACTGTGTTCAAAACCAGCAGTCTAATCTTGACTCTGCCTCGCCCACCCTGCTGAACTGTGATCTCTAGTGAAGAGGCACCTGCATTGAAAAAAAAGAAAAAGTGGGGCTCCCAGGAGGGAGATTTGACAAATCCCCAAAGAGCCGAGGCTAACTGTGATTTTTCAGGTTTGGGTTTACAAGCTGAATCCTGATCCTCCTCCTCCTCCTAGCACTCCGTGAAGAGTGACCATAGGCCTGGTGTTGAACTCTATAGGTAGCGCTAGCAGGGTCATTTGACACAGGAGGAAACTGAAGCACGGTTTCCGGAAATTGCCCAGAGTCCCTCAGCTGCTAAGTGGCTTGCCCACAGGTCAACCTCAGGTTCTAACTTTGGTTGCACCTCGGAAACATCTGGAGAGCTTTATAACCCACTGGTGACTAGCTCCTGCCTGGAGATTCTAATATTATTGATTTTGGGGTGTGGCCTGAGCATCAGGCTTTTTTCTTTTGGCTTTGTTTCCAGCACACCAGGGGGATTCTAATGAGAAGCCATCCCCAGAGTCCAAGGACTACCAGATCAAGGCTGTTCACTCCCTGCAGGTGCCCCAACCATGACGTGAAGAGCTGTTACTGACAGCGAGGCTATGTTCTTCCATTTGGGGTTAATACCTGGAAGGGGAATATCAGTTTCAGGGCAGTGGCGGTGGTGGCAGCCAGGCCTTGGCTGATCCCTGACCTTTGTCAGCCTCCGCTCCCCAACAGCTGGAGGCCAGGATCCCACCGGCAAGTTCAGCCCCACTCCACTCTAAGCTCTCTGCCCAAGTCTGGCTCTGGGGCCGGGGAACTCTTCAGCTCCAGAGTGTGTGTCAATTGCAAGAACTTGTGATTGGGCGCCTGGGTGGCTCAGTGGGTTAAAGCCTCTGCCTTCAGCTCAGGTCATGATCTCAGGGTCCTGGGATCGAGGCCCGCGTCAGGCTCTCTGCTCAGTGGGGAGAGCCTGCTTCCCCCTCTCTGCCTGCCTCTCTGCTTACCTGTGATCTCTCTCTGTCAAATAAATAAATAAATAAAAGAATTTGTGATTGTTAACACGTCTAACCCAGCGCTGAATTCCTGTAACCTGCTTCCCAACTTGGTCCTGGGTCGGGCCTTGTAAACTGGGAAGGGGACTCTGCTTCTGCCCAGCTCCTCGCGGTCTTGTCAGGAGCGCTGCTGCCATGCACGGTACAGCCGCTACCTGTCACTTAGTAAGCAGTGAGTCTCTCCTCAGTCTTGGACCCCAGAGCTGCCCTTTTATGATAACCACCCCAAATCTCATCCTGCTGCCATTCCTGAGTGGCTCCCCCTTCATGGAGTTCTGCTCTGGCTCCTTTCGAGTCCTGGCAGGCTCCTGCCTATTAAATGGTCCTCTTAGACCCTTGCCCAGGACTTAGGCTTTCAATGGTTTATTGGTTTGCCCTTCAGAAATAGAGGTGTAGAGTCCTCTGAAGTTAATATGGAAATTAGGTTGGAAACATGCAGTTAAAATACTCAAGACAAAGCTGGAAATGAGCATGAGAAGGTGATGGCCCACCCCTAGGACCTCTCTGCTGGGGCTGGAGTGGGGGGGTCCTCCTCCCACCCTGTCCCCTGTGCTGGGCTGACCCTGCCTGCAGCCTCCCTGCCCTGCTCTCCCAAACGCGGGCTGGCTTCCTGCCCGTCCTCTGCCCTTAGGAGGCAGCTGCTACAGGGAACCTTTGTCTCCCCAAACTTCACAAGTTCAGGAGGATGTTGGCTAAACTCGATTGAAAAATGTGAGACCCTTGAATCTCATCGTTGATGTCTGAGTATGGAGCCCTCCCGTGGTCTAGCATATGGACACCCTACCTGTGGCTTCTAGCTCTTTGCAGAACCTCCCTCCTCCTCCTCCCTTCAGCTAAGGAGCACAACTGCCTAGAGCCCATGTGAGCGCATGTGCTTGTTCTTATACCTCCAGTTTACCTTAGGCCTGGAAGCCACCGTCGACGCTCTTGTAGCTTCTTGCTGTTGACAGGCAAATGCATGCTCACCTTCCTTTGAAATCTGTGCCAGCCTCCAAAGCCATCTATAATCTTGGGGCTTAGTTCCTGTACTGACAGAAAACCTAAAGTAACCATGTCTCAACCACACATGATTTTTAGTTTAGTTTAGTTTTGTTTTTAAGATTTTATTTATTTGACAGAGAGAAACACAGCTAGAGAGGGAACACAAGCAGGGAGAGTGAGAGAGGGAGAAGCAGGTTTCCTGCTGAGCAGGGAGCCTGATGTGGGGCTCGATCCCGGGTCTCCAGGATCATGACCTGAGCTGAAGGCAGTTGCCCAAACAACTGAGCCACCCAGGCGCCCCCGATTTTTAATTTTTAACTCAAAGAAGTCTCAGAGGCAGACAGTCCAGGGCACGCGAGCTGGCTTTGGGAGGGCTTCCGGGCCCCAGGCTTGCTCCTGCTCACCGCTCTGCCCTTGCTCGGTTGGGACCCTCATCCTCATGGCCCAAGACGCAGCCTAAGCTCTGTCATCACTTGGATTTCCAGGTTGGCCATAGAGGGAAGGAGACAAGAAGGCTTCTGGAAGTACGAGAGAGCAGTCCCATGGGCACCCTGAGCTGCCAGTGAGGCTGGGCAATGTGTTTAGAAAGTCTGGGTGACAGCGTTTCTAGCTAAAAAGTCAAACTCCTTATTGTTGAGGAAAAAGGGGCAGGTGTGTATTTGGCAACAACTTTCTGTCTCTTCCAGACCCTTCCCTGCCAGCATTGTTTTGCCCTCCATCTACACCTTGGTTCTTCTTCACAAGCTCAGAGGACTTTAGTGCTTGCATCATTTGGGGAGGCCTCAGCACCACCAGACCACTCTGTGACCTTCCCATGCCAAATGTCATGACCTCCGTCCAGCCTCCCATCCTGGCGGGCACAGCCTGGAGCTTGTTGGCCCACCTCGGGGAAGGGTGCAGTGTCCTCCGACCACAACCTCTTACCCTTCCAGGTCCCTCCTCCCTCCCACCGATTCTATTCTGAGATCTGCTTAGGATCTTGAGTTCCCTGACTCTGCATTTAGCATCCTCAATGTCCTTCCCAGGGCTACATGGGGTCCTGCCTTTCTCTTGCCCATACTCCCAGCTCCCTCCCTCCCTGACGAACCCAGCCTCCTCTGCAGAGCCTGCTCCTATAGACACCACACAGTCCAGACTCGTGATGTCCAGTGGCAGCTGCCTCCACACACCGCTTTCAAAGCCTCTACCATGGACTTTGAAATTCCCTTTGCAGAGATTTCAAGCCCTAATGATTCCCTTAAGCCCTCCCTGCCTCCCAGTAATGACCCTGCTTCTTTTCTTTTCTTTTCTTTTCTTTTCTTTTCTTTTCTTTTCTTTTCTTTTCTAAGATTTTATTTATTTGAGAGTGTGGGGGGTGAGTAGGGGCAAGGGGAGAGGGAGAGAATCTGAAGCAGACTTCCAGCTGAGTGTGGAGCCCAGGGTGGGCTTGATCTCACAACCCTGGGATCAAGACCTGTGCCCAAATCAAGAGTTGACATTTAACTCACGGATCCATCCAGGTGCCTCCCTGCTTCTGATCCCTAGGTATGATCACCATTTCCTCCCCTCCTCCTACCTGCAGGCTTCTTCAATCCAGCCTTTTCCTTCCACCCCCATCTCCCAGGAGGTGGGTCTCCTTAAACCAGCTACAGGCGCTTATACTTCCCATCTTCCCTTGCGTAGCCCTCCATTTCCTGAAGAGAAATATGAGACTCTTCCAAATTGAAAAAACCTTTGTGTCTCTCACTCTAATGCCTGTAGAGATCCTTCCACAGCTCAGTCTGTGAAGAAGTCGCCTACCCTTCCTTTCTCCACTTCCTGCCTTCGGACTTCTGTGCTTTCCTGTCCGGCTCCTCCTCTTACTATTTTTCCTGGAAATTGGGCCAAGGTGCCCACTGACATGGCTTTTTCGGGTGTCTCCTTGGTGGCTCCCCCCAGGGCAGGACTCACTATGGGCCACTCCCTCCCTCCTCAGAAATTCTATGTCCTTTTGGCCACCTTTCTCTTGTCACCCCGTCACAGTCTCTTGGGTCAGCTCCGTCTTTCTTGGGGCCTTCGTACCGGTAATTCATCCATTTCAGGAAATGGAGGCGGCCCCCCATGGCCTGGGCCACAACACAAAGTCTATATCCACTGAACTGGCAGAAACGCCCCACTGTCAAGGAAATGTAACATGTAAACTCAGCTTTTGCTTACCTTTCCCTAGAAAACAGGACCTGCTGGCCTTATAAGGAAGGCCCGAGCTTCCAGCCAGTCAGGCCCAGTCATCCCCTGGCTTCTGCCTCTAAAGCCCCTATAATACAAGCTTCCTTCGGAGAGTGCTCCAAAGCCTGAGAGGCACCATGCTCCCCAATCCAGGGATAGTTTTCCCTGGAACAAAGCATACCAAGCTCCCTACCAATTGTTTTATTTTTGTCACTTGATAGCGTCTTGAGGACGTTGGGTTCTCCCAGTGCTCCTCAGACCCACTGCTCTGCTCAGGGTCTGTATCCCAGGGATGAAAAAGAGTTGTAAGAAAGGCAGGCAGGGACGACAGGTCCCCACCCTAAGAAACTGCCCTCAAAAGGATTTTATGCCACCTTGGAAGGAGCCCTTTATCCCTTCCCCAGTGATAGGCAGATGACAAAAACCTGATTGGGTGACAGGCATGTGGAGAGCTAATCAGGTTAAAACAATCCATCAGTGACCTCATAAAAAACCCTAGACTTAGAAACTCCAGTGGCAACCCTCTCAGGGCCCCGTCCTCTTCGGGAACTTTGTACTATTGCTCAATAAACTTTACTTTGCTGCCCACCACTATGTCTGGTCTACCCTTTCATTCTTCCAAGCACCGTGACCAAGAACTGCAGACAACGACGGGGGGAAAAATCTTCTAACACCCGGGGATCTCTTTCCTGCCCCGGGTTTCAACTGCTCCCTACATTCCAGCAGGACTCTCTGGTTTTTTTTTTTTTTAAAGATTTTTTATTTATTTGACAGAAACACAAGCAGGGGGAGTGAGAGAGGGAGAAGCAAGCTTCCCGCCGAGCAGGGACCCCGATGTGGGACTCGATCCCGGGTCTCCAGGATCATGACCTGAGCCGAAGGCAGTTGCCCAACCAACTGAGCCACCCAGGTGCCCCTAGGACTCTCTGGTTTGAACTGAACTAAGTCCCCCAGTTTTCAGGCATATGTGGGCATGTCTGGGGGCCCCGCGGGATGGGGTCGGCTCAGGTGTGTTTACCAGTGGGCTAGATGTCTCCTGGGGAAGAATATGGCTACTGTCTCAGTTCCCCCCATTGAAGATCAACAGACCCATCACAGAGTTAATCCAACTCTCTTCTAGCCCCGGGAGGTGGGGGTCGGCAGGGAAGGAAAAGGACAAAATCCTGCCTTCACGGAGACAGGCATAAATAGCAAACTAAGGAAAATGCGTTGTGAGAAATGTGAAGGAGAAAAATTACACAAGGTGAAGGGATAGGAAGTGTGTGTGTGTGTGTGTGTGTGTGTGTGTGTGTGTGTGTTAGGCTGTTGATATTTGAGGAGGCATAATCACTGAGATGGTGCACCGAGCCTGAAGGGGGGATGTGTGGCCGTGTGCAGGGGAGAGTACTCCAGGTGGAGGGAACAGCAAGTGCAAAGGTCCTGAGAGGAAAGAACAGGACCTTTGCTTGAGAACTGAAGGGAGCCAAGTGAATAAGGAATATCAGCCTAGAGATAAGGTTAGAGCACAGAGAGAAAGAGAAAGTGTGTGTGTGTGTGTGTGTGTGTGTGTGTGTGTGTGTGTGTGTGTGAGTGTGAAGGCTGATAGCACTGGGCTTTGTAAAGACTTGGGCTTCATTTTGAGGTAGGAGAACAGGGGAGGGTTTTGAGCAGAGT
>PITA01000349.1:111294-166489 GCA_004023965.1 Spilogale gracilis | reverse complement strand
CAGGAAGACTAGTTACGCGTCTGTGGCACTAATCCAGGCAAGATATAATGGTGGCTGGGTCTGGGCTGGGAACAATGGAGGTTGTAAGTAATAGGGTCCATGGTCAGAGGAACAAAGCTGATACAAAAGTGAAAGTCAAGCAAAGCTTTATTTCGCACCAAGCATTAGAGTTTTACTGGCCAGCCAGGGTTGCTTCTCTGGGGAGAAGGACTTCGCCTAATTTCTCAGGCTAGCTTTTATAGGGCACCCCCCCCCCAAATCACAAGCTGACCTGGGTCATGTAACTGAGTTAATTTACATTTCCTTTGTATAGGGGAGAACCGCACCCCAGAGCCGACCAACTCAGGACTCACGTGGCTTGCCTGAGTTAATTTGCATTCTTAGTTTGCATCTGAATACCTCTAGGATGCTCCCAGGACTGAGGCCAAGGAGGTCAACTGACTGGGCATCTCCCCCAACCTAGCTTGCCTTTGTTTTCCAGGGACCATTTGCCCATAACACCTGGAGCTGTTTTTTTGAGTAAACAAGATGGCGGCTTGGACTTCTAAATAGGTCCTTACAGTAAGTTGTTAGAATTTGCATGGATTTTGAGAGTAGTGCCAACAGAATTTGATAATGGTGGATCCAGAGATGATATTATTTAAGAATGAACATTTCAGACTCTGGGTACTGATTACTGCCTGCATGGGCTATGCCTTCAGATTGCACCACTTGGATGGGGTTACTTCCCCCACTCCCACCCCGCCGGTCCCGAAGCAAATTGATGGTTCCAACATCCGTTATTGTGGAAAGATTCTAATCCTAGGGTAGGAAGGAAGGCAGGCTTCGACAGGGGTCAGGGTGTGGAGATGCTAGGGACATCCTAGTTATAGTAGTGGTGGTCTTGGTGTTGGCAGCATTGTGGGCTGAGTGGGTTAGCCCTGACCTCTGCGGGGCTTGGCCTGCTAAGGGACTAGGGTATAGCTCGGTCCTGCTGGTTTTCAGAGAAACCACTTCTCATCATGGTCTTACTTCATTTGCTTGTTGCACATTTGTTCTTTTCAATGCAGACATGAGTGCCCTTGATGGCGGTTACTGGCCCCAGTGGGTCAGGGCTACTGTCACAGGTGTTGGAGGGCCCTAGGCATGGCTGAGCCCAGAAGGCCCACTGTGAGCAGAACAGGGAGGAGGAAACCATGGATACCATGTGGCAGCAGAGGTCTCGTTCATGATGTAAGTTCATGTAAGCACTGCCCCCCACAAGCCCAAGGACCCCCAGATTTCCCTGGGATGTATGTGAGAGGCTCTGGAGTCTCCTAGGAGCAGGAGGAAATCCTGGCAGAGAAAGACCATCTTGGGTGACTCACTGTCATGCTATTTTCCACTGGGAAATGTGCTTTCTCCTCATTGGCTGACTTCCGGTCTCTCCCTCAAGCTAGCTTTCCCTCCTGATATCCATACTTCCTAGGCATCTTCTGATATTCCAGACCTGAAGCCCAACGTGTCCCACACTCGTCGTCTTCCCCTGCCAACCTCTCTCCCTCCTCTCAGCCTCCAGAACAATACCATCCCCCAGCCAGCTGCTGGCCACAACCCTGCAGGGAAACTTGACTCCCTCCTTCCTTTTGTCTGTCACACCCCACTTAATCTTCTGGCCCAGTGTGTCACCTCCCAAACACCTCTTGATTCCCTCTTCTTTTCCATCCTTGCTGCCCCAGGCAGAGTTCTGGGGTGACCCCTTGCAGGTTACCCTCCCACACTCTTCACTCCCACAGCTCTTCCTGGTGCTCTCACTATCCGGCTCAGCATTCTTTAATGGCTCCCCATCACCTTCAGGAGTAAAGCTCTTCCCCTCTGCACAGCATCCAGACCTTGTGTGTGGCTGGTGTGTGGCTACCGGCCCACCTGTTCAGCCTTAGGGACCCCCCTCTGAGCACTTCCCCTGCAGCTCTGAACACTGTGGGAGTGGTGGGGTGAGGAGTGCTGTAAGGAATTTCACACGCCCCAGAGGGGAGAGATCCTCAGCTTTCCTGGGGTCAGGGGTGGGCTCTTTGTTGACTTGGGAGAAAAAGTCACACTTTCAGCCAGGTATTTTGTTCTTCCTGTCCTGCAGAAAGATGCACATGGATCTCTTTTCCAATGTTTGTTGACTGGGGTGGGCTTTGCTCTGGGAAGGGGGAGGTCTATGGTTTTGGGTGGGAGGAATTTAATTTATGGGGGACCCCTTTGAAAACCAACTCCCTCCACAGTGCTCTTTATTATTCTCCTAAGATTCCTGTGAAATGGGGCTCTTTCAAACCCTCATGCTTCAGCTTCTGCTTTTTCCTCCCTGAAAGGTCCTAGCCATTGCAGTGAATTTCTTTCTTGTGTCCAATCTCACTCAGGTTCTGCATGAGCTGTGGTGCTCACCCGCAACCCCTTTCTCCAGGCAGACTCCTGGGCTCCCTCCTGTGTCTCCACCACACTTCGTTAATCCTTCCATCCTTACAAGTCCCTAATTCTACTGCATGTAGAATTATACTGCATGTTTAATGCAGGCTTTTTTTCTTTGTTACCACTTTTTTATCTTTGTAGCTCTTGTTCTTAACACCATGTCTGGCACATAGGATTTTGCTTGGTAAAAGTTTGCGGAATAATTTAGTTCAGTGTAGTGTATTCAGCACAGATTACATTCTGGGCACTCTAAGCACTAGGATACGAGCTGTGAATAAAATGGGGACCCCTGGAGGTGTATGGTCTAGTGGAAAAGGCACACACACTTGCAATTAAATAATTATCAAATAATATGTTAAATTCTACAACTAAATCTACATAAAATGCAGCTTTTAGGTGGTCAAATACTGGATCTGGAGTTAGGACCCAGGTTTAAATCCTAGCTCCACAACCCACTTGCCTCACTGTCACAGCTGTGAAATGGGAGGAACAGTACCTGTCTACGGAGGCTGAGGATAAAAGGAGATGAAGTATGTGAAAGTACCTGGTGTATCTGGCATGGTACTAGGCCCACTTCAAGTTTGCAGAGCTCTCTGTGCTGCCTCTTGCGGGAGCCTAGAGCCTTTGACTTTGCCTGGGGCAATAGGGCAGATTTCACGGAGGAGGGTCACTGCCCTATTATGGTAATATGTCCCCAGCCCAGCTCTGAAGCTGCTGAGTCAGGCTGAGGCCCAAAGGGCTCCGTTTTGTTCCGAAGGAGCTTGCAACCGAAGGACGGCCTGGACAGGGCCTGGGTGCTGGGACTTTGTGCCCAGTTATTTCTTGGGAGCAGCTCCAAGCCCAGCCCTGCTAGGACCCCTCTCATTTCCCCCACCGCTGCAGGCTGGCCTCAGGGAGCCTCAGCCCAGATTCCTGAAAGGAGTTCCAGCCTGGATTTACAGAGGGGATGTTTTTCCGCTTGGGGCTTTGTTCTAGATGCAGGCCCCAAAGCAAAGAATTCCTGCCTCAAGAGGCAGACTTCAGCCTAGGGTGAAATCCCAGCTCTTGGAACCTGTGGCCTTGAGCAAGTGGTCTCACTTCCTTACATGCCTCGCACCTTCTTCTGTGAAAGGGAAAGGGCATCACCAGCCTGCCGTGATCATTACCAGAATGAAGTAGGAAAAGGTGTATTTTCTTACTTTGCATCAAGGTCTTCCTACCTAACGTTTATTATTCTCAGGGGCCGTGTGGGAGAGAGAAAGAAATGAACTATAGGCCCACCTCTGATTTGCTCAAACTTGGAGTTGCCTGGAAATCAGTGCTTCTCAAATGTTGTCATCGCCCAGGGATCTGCAGGATAGATTCTGACCCAGCAGTTCTGGGGAGGGGCTGCAAGTCTGCGTTCCTAACAGCCTCCCCCAGCCCCAGCTGAGCTGATGCCAGATGTCGGGGCACAACCACACAGGGGCTCCGAGCTCCTCTCCTCACTTCCCTCAGGGTTCCCTGCTCTGTCCTCCTAACCCTCCTGGCTTTCTCCAGCTCTCCCCAACTCCGTGCAGGCTGCTCACTGTTGCTGGATGAATCTTACTGAAGTGGGGGAGAAAATGTCTGATGTACAGCCATGAATGATGGCAGGAGCGCTGCTTTCTTCGGAGAGGGAGAAGGAGCGCATCTTTGTCTCACAAGTGGATGGGCTTTTTATCTAGCAAAACACCTCAGAGGCTGCGGGGGTGTGGGAGGTGAGTCACCCAGGGCTTGTTTACAAGGAGGCTTAAGTGGTGTGAGGTAGAGCATGAAAGGTGGCTATTTCAAATCGTGACCTTTCTCCATGTGGGGGATGATGCTGTTAGGCGTTTTGCTGGGACTCAGTTTCGATGCTGGGAAAAGGCTTAACAAGTGCTGGGAATTGCCGGCCCATGGGCAGTGCTCTGGGAAGGAGGCCAGATGAAAGGCCCAGAGCCCATCCTTTCCGCCCTCTCTGCTCGGCTCCCGTGTGTCTGGGGGGAAAAGGAGAAGGCCTGGGTTAGTTCCTCAGCCTTTCAGGAACACATAGACATTTGCACAGGTCAAATCCTACTTGAAAGAGTGGGCAGCCAGCTCCCATAAGGTGCTTGGAGCTATTCTGGAGAAAAGGGGAAGATGGGCAGACAGGTACTGGGGAGTAGGGTAGGTGTCTCTGTTGAGTGGCTCCCAGGGTGGCCAGGGACTGGACCCCAGAGGAGCCTTCCCGGGTCTGAGAGGACTTCCCTACAGCCATAGTGTCAGCTGACGAGAATCCCTGTGCTGCCTTCACACGGTCCTAATGTCAAGAAAGAGAAGATTAAGATTTAGTGAATTGGACAAATCTGAAGGAATCGGGCGGTGCACCTGGGGGGAGTCAGGAGTTCAAGCGGAAGAGTCTGCCACCAGGGATTGGAGGGGTTGATCTTGAAGGTCAGAGTCTAAGAGCCGATCTGGGGGAACGCAATTTTCTAGCTGACGAATGAGAAAATGCAGATGGCGATTACTGCACAGACACCGCCTTCGGGACACTGGGGCCCCGCGAGACTTTATGCACGTCTTGGGTCTCCTTGCACAAAAGAGATGATTGGCGTGGGCCTGTGAGCTAAACACAGACGTGTGCTTGCAGCTGCGGCTGGACTGGAGCGGGCCGGAAGCAACCGCGCACGCTGTGCAGGGGTGCGCAATGGAGGGAACAGAGGAAGCCCGCCGCCCACCTGTGATGCCTGCGCTTCCGCTTTGCCGGAGTAGACAGAAGCTAAGGAAACGCTTTAAAACATAGGAGGCCCTGGAGTTAATCTATAAAATTATACTTATGGTGGCTCTGTGGACTTCAAACAAACAAACCCACTTTGCTGATATTCTTTCATTTATTTATTAATCTACTTCCAGAAAGTAACGGAGGCAACTTAATAATTAAAAACACATATGGGGCGCCTGGGAGGCTCAGTCGTTAAGCATCAGCCTTCGGCTCAGGTCATGATCCTGGAGTCCTGCATTAAGCGCCACATCAGGTTCCCTGCTCTGGGGAAGCCTGCTTCTCCCTCTCACTCCGTCTGCTTGTGTTCCCTCTCTAGCTGTGTTTCTCTCTGTCAAATAAATAAAATCTTAAAAAAAAAAATCTAAACTGATAGCTTAGACATAAGTCAGAAAGATCAAAAGCCATAGAGGAAGCAGGGAGAAAATTCTTCCTGGAACCTAAGGTAAGAGGTATTAGGCATTAAATGCAATTCTGACCCTCGCTTATCTTGTTTTCTCCACTCTCCCATATTTGTGACCCTGAAGAGTTGCCTTTCCCATGGCTCCCTCCTAAAAGAGGTTACAAGGAGTCCAAAGCAGGAGTTAGGATCTGCTCTCAGCAGCTTTCAGAGCCCAGGGATAGAGCTCAGGAATTAGCCTTTTTGAGCCTGTGGCCCCCTGCTGTGCGGCCCTCTCCTTGCCAGGGAAGGTCATTGCTCACCCTCCATGTTTGTTCTTGACCCCAGACCCTGTGAATGCTCCTGTCCGGGCCTCAGCTCACAAGGTAGGTGTCCAGGGGAGAGGCACTGTGGCGAGTGTGGGGAGGCCAGGTGCTGCACTGGCCAGGAGGTGCCCAGGACAGGTCTTCGGCTGCTGTCTGCCCATGGACCCTTTCCCTGCTCAATGCTCATCTGAGTTGGGGCCATGGTGCCAGAAGTACAGGGAGAAGCCAAGGGTGGGAGAGGCAAGAGGTTGGAGAGTGGAAGGGGCACTGAAGGGATGTTGAGCCAGGGACGCTGTGTTTTAAGCAGGGAAGGGGCCTAGTCAGATTAGATCCTCATCATCACATAGCGCTGGGTCCCCAGCTACTGAGACAGGTGATATTCAACACTCCCTTGGTCTCTGCCATTCTTCAGGCCCACTCTGTGAGCTCCAGTCATACTTCAGATCTTTAAGTTCCTCCAAAGGACTTGTTCTCTCCTGTCTCTGGGCCTGCCCGTGAGTTTTCCCTTCCATGATTAAGAACCCACAACCTCCACTTGGCTGATACCTGCTCCTTCCTTAGGGAACATTGTCGGGAGCTGCCCCAGCTCGCAAGCTGATGGAGTGACCGTGGGGAAGATGGCAGTAGAAGCACAGCTCCTGCTTCACGGGAAAACTCACTGACCTCCGTAAGTCTCAGTGAGAAGGCAGCAGTACAAGCACAGCTCCTGCCGCGGGAAGATAACCCCACGAGGTCTGACGTGGTCCCAGCGAGGAAAGGGCAGTCTGAGCCTCCCTCCTGCCGGTGGTGTGGAACTGACATCTCTTTTTACTAATTGGTCTTTATCTTAAAAGCAAAAGCACATTACTCTTGACAGGGCCTCAGGACGCTCTAGACCAAACTGAGACTCCCTTACAGTCCTTAAGAGTGTACTTTTTGTACTTTCCCTTTAAATCTCCTGCAGCTCTGTGGAGGAGATTGTCAAGACTCTTGAATGGTTAAATAAAGGGCTTATAGTAATAAAACTGTACTAACAAAAACATTGCCATGCACACAAAGGATCCATAAAGAGTTCTGCACCCAGTCAGAGAAAAGAGGCTTGAGCAAGTGCTTTAACCTTTGCAAAATAAGTTATCTTTCTCCTTGATGCCAGGCAAACTAACTTTTGGTCATTGTATTAATAATGTAGCTGAAACTTTGTACACAACTCATCTAAGACTTTCAATTACTTTCTTGTTTGTAAGACCTGCGTAAAAACAAAAACAAAAACAAAAACAAAAAACCCCACTATATCATATCATTAGTCTACTCTTTATCGTCTAGGCACCAAGTGTAAGAAACTGTAGAAAACCTTACTAATTAACATGTCCTTGGTTTGGTTTAAGGAGTTAATTCTGAATGGTAGATAGGTGCGCCTGCAAAAACATATTTCACTGATCAAAGCACTATGTTTCTCTAACAAAGACACTATGTAATCAAAAGTCATTCCCTGTTAAAAATTTTTTTTCCTTCATGAGAATCTTTAACTTGTTGCCTATAAATAACACCAAGAGCCAGCAAGGCAGAGATGCCTGGCAGGTGATCGCAAAGGAATCTTTGGGGCTCTCTCATTGGCTGATACCATCTTTCCTTCAGGGACCCCTCATTCAGCCGGAGCTGGCTTCTGGCAGAACATGGCCCTGCTGCCTCTCCCTGGGGAAGGTGACCCATGGCCCCTTGTGTTCCCCTTTGAAATATTCTCCTCCCTTGTAATTACATGGACGGGGTGGATGGCCCTATTTTTGTGGCCCAGGAGCCTATTTTGTACATATAGCTACTGTACCTATGTTTTATTGTGGGGTACAACCCCTTCTTCACTATCAACCTATGTGTGGTGGGTAAAGCTGACCCCTACCCTGGGGGAGCATGTGACATAGGCTACACTAATCAGTGGAGTTCATCCTCCTCCGATTCAGTGATTGGCCCAGTAATGGGCAGGTGATCTAAATAAGCCAATCAGGGCTAAGGGCACTCAATCCTTGAATACTTGTTTGAGTTTTTGGGATCACTGACTCATTCACTTCTAAGGGTCTGAGTTGGTAATGATATGAACCGCAGGTTGCCTGGTTCACCATGACTTGCCTGAGAATTAAACAAGGGGGGTCAGAGGCAAGAGATGACTCCTGGTGACAGCATTTAAGCTTTGAATCAAGCTGTTCCTAGAGCCAACTCTACCCTTGCAGGCTGCACTTACAGAAATCAGTCAAATCTCTTAGTTTTTATTTATTTAAAGACTTGATTTATTCTTTGACACAGAGAGAGAGAGTGAGCACATGCACAAACAGGGGGAGCAGTAGGCAGGGGAGAAGCTGGGAGCCCGATGTGGGGCTTGATGCCAGGACCTTGGGATCACGACCTGAGCCAAAGGCAGATGCTCAACCCAGTGAGTCACCCAAGCGTCTTCAATTCTCTTTTTAAACATAGACCTGTTTGGGTTGAATTTGCTGTCAGTTGCAGTTGGAAAAATATAAAGGATAACCTTGATCTATGTTGTCTTCCTTTTGCCATGAGGACAGGGACTATGTCTGTGTTCCCAGGGCCTGGTTCAGTGCCTGGCCCATAGGAATGTTTAACAAATGAATCAAGACATGAAGAAAGGGGTCTCTGCCTGAGCTTCTCCAACCTTACCCCTTCGTCCTTTCAGACTTGAAAATGAGGCAGAGGGTTGTGGTTCTTTCTGGGTGATGATCTTATTGTAGAGTCCCATCGGAACTAATTTTCCTTAGAGCAGGGATCTCAGACTACAAGAAAGCAGCCCCTTACTTGTCATTGCCAAAAGGGGCTCTGGGAAAGACCTGTTGCCCAATGAGATTTTTAGAGTGCCTGAAGTTCTACTGTCAAGACTTCTTTGGCTTACAGTTCTGAGAACTCTTACGAATTCTCTATGAATATACATATGAATATAAAGAAACTCTAAAAAGATACAACAAGAAACTAATAAAAATGATTACTTGTGGAGTTGGGATGGGAATTGGTTCAATGAAAGGTAAGTAGAGGAATGAGGATTTTTATATTGTTTGAATTTTGAGCCATATGAATTGAGCCTTTTTTTTTTTTTTAAAGATTTTATTTATTTGACAGAGAGAAACACAGCAAGAGAGGGAACACAAGCAGGGGGAGTGAGAGAGGGAGAAGCAGGCTTCCCGCCGAGCAGGGAGCCTGATGTGGGACTCGATCCCAGGTCTCCGGGATCATGACCTGAGCCGAAGGCAGTCGCTTAACCAACTGAGCCACCCAGGCGCCCCGAATTGAGCCTTTTTAAAAATTAAGTTAAAAAAAGAATATACAGGAGGGTGGACCCACTAGGAGACATTATCAGGCTTTTACAGCTGGGGGGGTCATTTATTTATCAGCTTGTTTTTCAACTTGGGGAGCCGGTTTCAGGGGGAAGGCCATGACAGTGTGGACAGGAATGATTTGTCTTGGTTGAGGGAGGGGGAGGTAGAAAGAGGGGACCATCCAGAGAGGTCCGGCCTGGGCAGGTCCCACATCTGACAAGGTGAGAGTTAAGAGAATTAGGCCAAAGGGAGGGGTAGGGCATCAAAGATACTCTTTCCCAGGAGCCCACTTGCCTCTAGTAGGACTTGATAATTTTCAAGATTCCTCTCATCTAAAAATGGTCCTGACACCCATTATTTGTGTGTCTGTAGGCTGTCCTCTCAACTTTCTGAGCCGTTGACTTATTTGTAAAATGAAGGGGCTGCATTAATGGTCTAGTCTGATGTTCTTTCTGGTTCTGATGTTTTCATTCTAAGATGTTATCTTCTCTCCTTGCAACCTGTCCAGAAAAGACACAGGTTATAATAATCAGGGAGCCATGCATGTACCTTCAGGACATGCCAAGGTAACCCACTAAAGAACGCTTGGGATTTGGAGTATCACAGTGCCTTCCTGTATGTCGCTGTTGCTCAGGGAGATTAAATGGATAAGACAGTATGGGATAATTTAGCCAACTGTGCTATGCCGTGCTTCCTGCCATGCTCACCCTGCACTTCTGAGGCTCCCTGGTGGACCCTCTCATGCCGTCCTGGTGCAGTGGATTCCTTCATGGCTGATGGACACCTGCAGAGCTGAAAACCTGTGCTGGTGACCTGACCCTAGGGAGGCTGCTCTCCCTCACCTCTGAAAAAACAAGGAAGGCCCTCACCTTAGAAGCACAGTTGTAGTTGCTGTGGCTGTCTCATTGGCCAGGGGGCAGCGAAGAGGGTACAGGTAGCATGTGGGGATGACTGGAAGAACACAGACCTGGGGTGGGGTGATGGTGGATCACCTAGGTTGGTCTGTGGGGCTGGATGCTGGACGTGGACCCTTGGGCGCAGGGTCTGTTAAGGGATGGGAAGACAGGAAGCCCAGGGGGAACATTCACCAAGGGCTCAGCTTTAGATTTTGATGTGACAGCAATAAATATAGGCACAGAGATAAAGGGACATGTCCTTTCCCTTAAAACTGGCAGCTCCTTGCCTCCAGATCTTATGATAGGTCAAGAAAAAAAATATATCTACACACACATATGCATATATATACATGTACAATTTATAGAACCTACAGTGCTTATAATACACTGTAAAAATATACACATACAAACATACAATATATATTACATATTACATATATGTCATTAAATTCTGTAATCTTATATGGTTTGTACTTTTGTGTTCATATAGCAATTTGCTCACTGTAATGGTTTAAATGATGTCAGAAGTTTTGTGATCGTGTTTGGAGCGTTCATTTTCTGACTGGCTGTGAGCTGCAGCCCCCAGAGGCTGGGTGGGCTCTTCTTTGCCAGCAGGCCCTGTGGGGAGATGGCTGACCCCTCTAGTCCGGTGGGCTTGAGGTTGCCCAGGCAGCCAACAGGACTCCATCTTTTTCTTTGTTAAGAAAGAAAAAAAATCAGTAAATGTCTCATCCATTCATCCAGAAAGATGAGCACCAAATACAGTGTTTACCTCCTGGGATGCTGGAAGGATTTCTGCGTTTTTTTCTATATTGTATATTTCAATGCACCAAAAAAGTGAGTTATGATTTTTTTCTTTTGTGTTTTCTGTACCTTTAAATAAACAAAGTTAAAAATAAAGCCTAATCACTGTATTCTGGGAATATCTGTGCTGAGTGATCATGCTCTAAGGTCATGGAGATAGGGTTTCCCGGTCTCAGAAAGCCTGTCAGCACAAACTCACTCACCCCTGTGGCTTCCCCAATTGCCTCTGCCGAGCCCGGCACCCTGACTGCCCATCTTTTGTTGGAGGTGAGGAGTTCTTTCATGGTTCCTCGTGAACTTAGGCCCACTTAGATTCTTCGAAGTGCTTAAGGAGTCAGTTTTGGGGAGTTAATGAAATTGTTCCGATTTTCTTCCAGAGGTGGGGTCACAAGCCCCACATGACAAGTGCTTCCGCGTGGAGAGGGTCGTTCCGAAACGGATCTGATGTTTGGTGCCCCACTTTTCTCCTAAAAATAGACAGATGGCCCAGACTACGGAGAGTTTCTATTTTTGGCGGGAGAAGAAACACGGAACTCCACCTCCGCGGGACATCGTTCACAGCAGCAGGCGGACTGAGGGAAAGTGGAAACGGATGTTTTACAGCCCTGTTGTGGGTGCTGTTCCAGACCACAGCCCAAGGACATTTTATCCCGTCCTCAGTGCAGGTCTGCCCCCTATGGGCCAGATTCTGAATTTATTAATTTCATCAAGTCTGGTGGGGCTCAGAACGATGGTTCTTTAAAAAAAAATATTTTTTTAAGTTTTATTTATTTTTATTATTTTTAAAAGATTTTATTTATTTGTGAGAGAGAGAGAGAAAAAAGAAAGAGAAAGCGTACAGGTAGGGGGTAGTGGCAAGCAGAGGGAGAAGCAGGCTCCCTGCTGAGAAAGGAGTGGGGGAGGATTCCAGACTGGATTCCAGGACTCTGGGATCCCAACCTGGGCTGCAGGCAACTGCTTAAGGGACTGAGCCAACCAGGCGTCTCTTTATTTATTTATTTTTGACAATGGGTCTTTTTAAATCCCTAAGCCCTCAGAGCAAAATTTGTGTCTTTTCTTCTCCACTCTAACTAGCTGTAGCTCTGTAAAGAGTTCTTCAGGACCTTCTTCCTTTGCTGGGTCCTTCAGGCCTCAGGGATGGTGAAGTTGGGCTCAGAATGTGACTGGATGACTCAACAGCTGACCCGAAAGTACAGTGAGAATTTTTAAAATTTTAAACTATAGAAAGGGAAGTTTAGGCAAAGTGCTTTCCTTACTCTCTGGGAGAAGTGTATGTTTCTAGCACATGTACCCACACATAGATGAGCGGTTTCCATTTTGGTCATGTTACAACCAAAGATGGACAAATGTGGCGAATCTCACTAGGTTGTGATGAACCTAAATGTACCGATTCTGTCTGTAGATGTCTGCATTTTGACATTTGGGATTCGCTAGAGTCAGACACTTCATGTAGAAGACTGATTGTTATAGTTCCTTAAGAAACAACCCATGTTTTACCAACTCTGCTCCTGTGTGATGACCAGCGACTCTGGGCCTGCTGGCCACACAGAGCACAGTGCAGGTGGGGACTTTATTTTATTTTATTTTATTTTATTTTATTTTATTTTATTTATTTATTTATTTATTTATTTATTTATTTATTTGACAGAGAGAAACATAGCTAGAGTGGGAACACAAGCAGGGGGAGTGAGAGAGGGAGAAGCAGGTTTCCCACCGAGCAAGGAGCCTGATGCGGGGCTTGATCCCCGGTCTCCGGGATCATGACCTGAATGGAAGGCAGTCACTTAACCAACTGAGCCACCCAGGCACCCCCAGGCGGGGACTTTAGGTGAAATACTCCTGTGATTTGAAGCTCCCTTTCAATGGGTCATTTTGGTCTGCATATGATCTGAAGCTTGGTGGTTGTGAAACACGTTTAAGGCAAAACAGAAGAAAGCCAAAGAAGGAACCCGATCTAGGATTCTGGCAGGAAGTTGTCTTTAAGGTATGCACTTTTATATGGACAGAACTCAGCAGAGAATTCACACTTAACTAAGCACTTACTATGTGCCAGGTGTCATGCTAAATACTTTCCATGGATTATTTCATTTGTTGTTTCCCACCAATTCTGTGAGGTAGGTGTTCTTATAATCTCTTTTACACTGGTGGGGAGAAGAGGCTCAGGGAAGATAAGTTACATGCAGAACATCATGTGCCCTGAAGTTGTAAGGTTGGGATTCAAATCCAGGCAGTCTGACTCCAGGTCTGTGCTCCTAACATCACCTATGATAGCAGCTCATTTAGGGCTCAACTCTGGTGACCATCAGGAACAAAGGCAATGAGGGGCATGGGGCTCCTTCACTGAGGACACAGTGCTGAGCTTCGTTAGCATACACATCTATGCCTTTCCAGGTGGGGTCATGCAAGTCTGCTCCTTCTTAGTCCCTGGGTTTATCACTAGACCTGGAATATTTCAGAATAAATTTGTGCTGTAATTAGATTAAATATCCAGTGTTCTTCCATAAAATCTGAGTGCAAAGAAGCCCCAGTAGTCTTGAGTGTATAGTAAGCAGTGGAAGGAAACCAAGGCCAGAGTGGAGGGACTTGGAAGGTGTTTGCTGGGTCCTTCTAGGCATCAGCTGCTGAGGTAGAGAATGACTGTAATATGATATGCCTCAATCTACTGGGAAAAATCTTGTTTAATCCCCCATCCCTAAATAAAAAATGTAAAAAAAAAAAGCATTACATTATTTGAGAGCAAATCTTTTATAATTTTCCCTACACATCTTGTGGATGTCAATTAAAAACACTCTTTGGGGTGGTGGTGGCTCAGTCGGTTAACTGTCTGACTCTCGGTTTTGGCTCAGTCATGATCTCATAAGTTGTGAGATGGAGCTGTGCTCAGACTGTGCGCTCAGAAGGGTATCTGCTTGAAGAGTCTCTCCCTCTGCTGCCCCCCCTTAAATAAATAAATCTTTAAAAAATCTTTAATATAAGAACTTACAATGGCTCCTTAGCTATGTACAATCTCTCTATTGACTTAAAATTGTTTTCAGTCTACTTTCCAGGGTCCTGATCTCTACTTGGTATTATTAGTAAGTGCTGCTCTTTGCAGTGGAAGATGGTGCCAGTGACTGACTTTATGGAGAGCCACATGATCTGAGATGCTTCTCCTAGTGGGAAGGATTTGCATTGTTTCCGTCTGGAGGTTGCAGTTCTTTCCCATGTAGGGTGAGTAGGTTATGATGGATCTCAAACCTTACACCAGCATTGGCACCATGTTGTTTCCAGGGGCTAAGAGAAACACTAATGATAATATATTCTGAACCCTAAATGAAATTATTTTCAAATGATTACATCATGAGAAAGACTCATGAAAGTGTTTAATCCTAGAAGGGACATTAAAAATCACCTACTACTATAAGCTCATATTTTTATGCTGGCAGTAATTTTTTTTTTTAACAGACAAGGACAATAAGCCCAAGGTGGAATGTTATATGCCCAAGATCCTACTGCTACTAGTAGATATTGATCCTGACTGCACACTGGAATAACTGGTTTTTTAAGAAAATACTGATGCTCAGGTTGTATGGCAGATGGACTAATCAGAATTTCTGGGCCTTGGGCCTGGGCACTAGCATTTTTTTTTTTTTTTATTTGACAGAGAGAAACACAGCCAGAGAGGGAACACAAGCAGGGGGAGTGAGAGAGGGAGAAGCAGGCTTCCCGCTAGCTGGGAGCCTGATGTGGGACTCGATCCCGGGTCTCTAGGATCATGACCTGAGCCAAAGGCAGTGGCTTAACCAACTGAGCCACCCAGGTGCCCCGGCACTAGCACTTTTTAAAGCTCCCAGGTGACTCACTCTGAAGCCAGAGTTGAAAACCACTGAGCTACACAAGAACCTAAGGTCATCACATCCATTACAGTCTCTGATTCCTCATCCCTGAGCCCATGGCAGACTTGACGAGTGGATTATGGAATGCTTTCCTGTTGTGTCTAACCTGACCTACCTCCTCATATTGCCCCTGGAAGCTACCACCTGTCCCTCAGCATTGGGTGACAACCTGAAACCTAGCTACACCTGGGCACTCACTGTACCTCACTTCTTCTAAACAAAATTATAGAAAATATCTGAAAGTATTATTCTGGTAAAACTGGGATCATACATTCTCATAGTCTGGGGTATTCATCTCTCAGTCCATTAGGGCTCTACTGGGGAATACCGGGTGAAAAGCCCTGGATTACTCAGTGAGGTTCTGCTCTAGCTCATTCTTCGGAGAGCAACTTCTGCTTCCCCTCTACACACAGATGCAGTTGGGTTGATCTAGGTTTGCATCCTAATATGCTCTTTACAACCCGTGTGACTTTGGGCAAGTTCTCTGTGCCTCAGTTTCCTCAACTGTTATAAGAATAATGATAAAATGATCTCATGGGTTCACTCTTCTTGCCTTTCTTTCGGTATTCATCTCCAGCAAAAGGAAGCCTTCTTTATCTGTCTGAATCCTCTTGGCTCTCTGATAACAACCTGTTCTAATGAACAAATTCTTTTTTTTTTTTTTAAGATTTTATTTATTTGACAGAGAGAAACACAGTTAGAGAGGGAACAGAAGCAAGGGGACTGAGAGAGAAGAAGCAGGCTTCCCACTGAGCAGGGAGCCCGATGTTGGGCTCAATCCCAGGACTCCGGGATCATGACCTGAGCCAAAGGCAGACACTTAATGAATGAACCACCCAGGCACCCTTCTTTTTTTTTTTAAAGATTTTATTTATTTGACAGAGAGTGAGAGAGGGGGGAGGGAGAGAGAGAACATGTGCACAAGCAGGGGGAACAGCAAGCAGAGGGAGAGGGAGAATCAGGCTCCCCTCTGAGCAGGGAGCC
Source organism: Spilogale gracilis (assembly GCA_004023965.1). NCBI lineage: Eukaryota > Metazoa > Chordata > Mammalia > Carnivora > Mephitidae > Spilogale > Spilogale gracilis. The sequence goes on along the minus strand of PITA01000349.1, from coordinate 150,780 downwards.
CCATGTGGGGCTCGATCCCAGCACCCTGGGATTATGACCTGAGTCCAAGGCAGACACCCAACCTGCTGAGCCACCCAGGTACCCTAATGAACAAATTCTAGATAGAAAAGATTGGCTCTTAGGTCTTACTAGTATTTAGTGTGCCTATACTGGCTTTCTGAAGACAATGACCATGTTTCAACACGTTTTTTTCTTGGGTACCTTGTACTTCCCTAGCCAGAGATAAGCTTTGAAGTTTCCTAACAATCTGGATTTTATTAGAATCAGTTCTATTCAAAACTGAGAGCAAAGGGTGTAGACTGCTGACCTGGATGCTGCAAAGAGTTCAACAGCCTGGGTCACCACTCAGGGCCACGAGACTGTGTCATGCATGGAAACTGCCTTGTTTCTAGTTGGAACCAGAGTTTCAGTTAGATCCAATCCCTCAGAGCTCCGATCCCTATGGTTTTTTGGTTGAAATGTAAGTTCCTTCCAGGCTTTCATCTCAATACTGCTCCATTCTTAACCATCTCTTGCCATCCCCTACTCCCCTATCTTCTGTATTGGCCAATTTTGTTCACCATGCCTTCTGGAACACCTGTTCTATGGTGAACTCCACAAGGTCTCCCTCTGCCTTAACTGAACATGGTTTTCTTGGGAATGCCTCTTTGAGGTCCTTTTCTCCCTCACCCCCTGAGTTCAACAAGTGAGGATGTGTGGGCCTCCTGGAGGGAGGAGAAAGAGTAATTGTGAACAGTAGCACTACACACATTCATGTCACTCAGATTAAATGTTTGTCAGCCTTCTCTCTCAACTGCTTTTTCTGTTAGCTCAATTTCTTTTCTAAGGGATATATGGGACAGGTTTCCTAATTCAATCCTACTTGCCTGGGCAGCCTCAGATCTTACCACTCCCTTCCTCCACATTCACTATAGAAAAGCCAGATCAATTTACTTGTTGTTCCTTTAAAACATTAAGACAACTTAAGAATCATCTTCTACAAGGAGGAAGAAACTTCTCTCCCATCCTGATTTAGACGTCTGTCCCCTGTAAGGACCCTGTTTACGGGTTCCCTTCTTTCCCCCCCACTGACTGACAGCTCTAAGAGGATGCAGATATTGTTTTTTTGAAGGCCACATCTCTCTGACCCCCAAATCTGGGTGCTTCCCCACAAGTACCTTACCTCTCAGTGTATGGATGGTACAACACTGGGTCCACAAGTTCTTTTTTTTTTAAATAAAGATTTTATTTATTTATTTGACAGAGAGAAACACAGCTATAGAGGGAACACAAGCAGAGGGACAGAGAGGGAGAAGCAGGCCTCCCACCGAGCAGGAAGCCCGATGTGGGGCTCGATCCTGCGTTTCCAGGATCATGACCTGAGCCGAAAGCAGTCGCCTAACCAACCAAGCCACGCATGCGCCCCCCACAAATTCTTTTAAGAGGAACAGTATTCAGGGCACCTGGGTGGCTCAGTGGGTTAAAGCCTCTGCCTTTGGCTCAGGTCATGATCTCAGGGTCCTGGGGTCGAGGCCCGCATCAGGCTCTCTGCTCAGCAGGGAGCCTGCTTCCCCCTCTCTGCTTGCCTCTCTGCCTACCTGTGATCTATCTCTCTGTCAAATAAATAAATAAAATCTTAAAAAAAAGGAATAGTATTCAATGCCACTTTCTAGTTAGAAGGAAACATGTGATTAAATCCAACTTTCATTTTATATGTGGGCCCAAAGACACAGTGGCTTTCCCACAGTGCCCCAGGAAACTAGTGGCACAGTTGTCCCACACAGTTCCCCCTAAACCACTGAGAGATCATTCAAGACTTTAGAGCTTGAAATCTAAGTTTGAAGATGAATATGCTAAACACACAAATAATTGTAATACAAGGTATTATATGAGAAGTAGAAAGTTGGAAAGCAGATGAAAAGGGGAGAAATCACATCTTCAGGTGAGGGTGGCATGTGTGTAGGGAGGGTACAAAGGATTTATAAAACAGTTCTCAATCTTTTTGGTCTCAAGAGCCTTTTACACTCTTAACAATTATGTGAACCCCAAAGAGCTTGGTTTTTGCAGTTCTATCTATTGATATTTATCATGTTAGAAATGAAAAGAGGGAACACTATTAAATTCTATTAAAAATAATAAACCCATTACATGTTGTCACATTTTAATGAAAACAATTATTTTCCAAAACAAAGGTAGTGAGAAGAGTGGCATTTTATGTTTCTACCAATCTCTTTAATCTCTGACTTAACAGAAGACACCTGGATTCTCATACTACTGCTGCCTTTGCTCTTGGGATCTTGTTTTGGGTGAAGCTTTAGAAGAAAATTCAGCCTCATGCAGACATGTAGTTTGAAAAGGGAAGAGTATTTTAATAGTCTTTTCAGATAAATGTGGCTCTTCCTAAATACTACATCAAAACTTGGAAAGTGCTAGTTTCTTAAAAGTTAATTGCACTGTGGAAACTGAAATTATATCAATAAACATTTAGCATGGTTACATTAAAATCCATTGGCCTATTTTACATTTTAAATGTTTTGTAATATCATGCATTGGTCATTTAGGAATGCTGATTTGCTCAATTATACAGACCTTCCAAATATTTTCACACTGCATTATATAATAGGATAGAAAAAAAAAATCCCTTGTTCATATCACCACTAGTCTTGTCAGAAAAGTCTTTTAAGTATTGGGGAGGATGTCATACTCACAGTGGTTGATACATTTTCGAAAATTCTTTTTTGCTTGAAGACCTGAATTTTATCATTGGCAAAAACACTTGCCAGCTATTTTCCTGGATGTGACTCCATTTTTGAGAAAATAGATGCCAAATATTCAAATCTGAACATGTACAATTTATTCTTTTCTCACACAAAAATGAATTCCATGAAAAAAGTGGTTTGTTCAGCTCACAACTCAATTGCACAAGTGCTTTTTTGTGTACTCCCCATTTAGTCACACAGCATGTGGAAAATGATCTGTTTTTAAGGGCCTGATTAATCAAATTAGTAATTTTGACTATTTTTCAAGGACATTCTTAAGTAAAACTGGCATTTCCTACTGCCAAGTGCCGTGCCACTACTTGCAATCATGTTCAGTAAGGTGCCAGCAGGTTGACCCACATTGGCACTGTCAGTATGATGTCAACACAGTGAAAAAGGAAGTTGATGTCTTACCGTTATGCAGGTACGTTTGACCACGTGGATCCTCTTTTGTGGGGACTCGCCTGACGGTGGGCTTTGAAAAATGAGTCAGATTTTGATGGGCGAAGATGAGGGAAAGTAGGAACATTAAGAAGGCAGTAAAATGTAAGGCTTATCTAAGGAACAATGGGTAGGATATATGTCTGGTTGGAAGAGGAGGGAAGCAGAGGCAGGGAAGTTGAGAAGATCCGGGGAAGGGCCCAGAGGCTGTCATGATCATCAATTAGGTTTAAACCAGACAGGAAGAGGAGGCTAGAGTGAGTGGTTTTTCTCTTGTTTTGTTTTTGCAAGCTTTAGTTTCAAGTTATATAAAAATAAAGTTGGCCATGTTTACATTTCCTAGTTATGAAATATACATGAGCATAGCTGCTTTCTTCACATTGAGGGAATGAAAAAATAAACATGTGGTCTAAGGCCTTGTTGCACCAAACTCGCTGCACTATTTGATTTAGACAGTATTATCTGCAGAAGGAAGAATGAGAACATTTATTAAGCATTTATTGTGAACTAAACACTGTGCTAGTCACTTTTCATATATTGTGATCCTTGACACAAGCTTAAAAAAGAGGCATCACCATTCATACAAATGAGGCAAATGAAGCCCCAAAAGTTAAGTAACTTTCCAAGGGACATGATGGAACTCTGATGTGGTAACATTTCATATTGTCACCTGGTATCTCAAGGCATTTGGGGAAAGTCTGAAAACAAATTTAATTATCAACCATATACGTACCTATCAATTCACATATCCAAGCAACCTTTTAAAATAGGGCACAAAATATTGCCACAAACCCAGATAAATACGTTAAATCTCTAAAAAGAGACTGTGTATTTTGACTTTTTTGTTCTCTCAAGGACAATTTTAAATAATATGTAAAGTTGATTACTAGTAATATGTTAACTGACAGAATTTTGTTAAAACATAACAACTGAAGGGTGCCTAGCTGGCTCCGTTGGTAGAGCATGTGACTTGTGATCTCTGGGTTGTGAGTTTGAGCCCTGTGTTGGAGGTAGAGATTCCTAAAAAATAAAATCTTAAAAAAAAAAAAAAAGTGTAACAACTGAGAAAAGTCAGCATTTGAAAGTTATTGCTAAGCTCATTGCAGTACTTTTTGGATATAAAAACCTTTTTACTCCATATTCTAAAATATCAGATCATGAAGGAAAAGAGGGAAAGCAATTGAAAATCACAGTCTGATGCGATCTTCTTTGACCCAAGAGAAAAAAGGTGCCAAGGTTTTTTGTATGTATATATATCATGTTATGTATATCAATATACAGGGTCTGGATGTATAACACCATATCCACATGGCTCGTTCTTCCTGCACTTGGACCTGCTCCTTCAAATACAACACTCCAGAAACTCCATGCAGAGTGTGCTTGTGTTTGTGGCCTGAGTGAGGAGGCACTTTGGAACTAGCCCCCCTGCTAAGCAGCACACAGAAACCTGGAACTGGTGGAGCCACTCATAAATTGGAGCTCACCCAGAAGGCCGTGAAGACAGTACCATTTCCTCAATGGCAGACCACTACCTAAGAATGTCTTTCCTCCTTCATTTGAATCACCCTCCCCTGGGAATCCCAGCACTCCCATCAGGGATCTGACAGCCATGGTTTCCTGACTCTCCTCTGCCTGTACCTCCAGAGACCTCAAGGATTCCTGTACCAATGAGCATTATGGCAGCTGCTCCAATTGTCTTAGTACCCACTGTGTCTATGGTTGGAAAGCATTTGGGAACAAGAAAGAATCATCCAGGCTTAAAGACTAAGGAAACAATGAAAACTGTGGTTCTACTACTACAACTTTCATTGGTAACATTTCTGAGAAAGCTTCAGACATGCCTTATAAGATAACTCCTTGCTAAATGTGGCTTGCCTTTGAGCTGGAAGAGTACAAGGTGCATCTGGAAAACTCCAAGCCTTATAAGGAGCCTGAATCTACCCCTGTGTACTCAGGTTATGGCATCACCTACAGACTGGAGAACAGAAGCTACCTGTTAAAGTTGATGCAAGGACAAAGGCACAAGTGGGTAAATGGAAAGCAAAGAAGCAAGCTTGTAATGGGAATGCCAGGCTAGGAACTGTCACTAATGATAAGAAGCCTCAGATGAAGAAACAAAAGAGATCAGATGATGAAAGGAGCCTTTGAAGTTTTAATACATGAATACTCCAGTGAACTCAATGGCCCCCCTCCACAGAATCTGACTCCCACCCCAGGAAAAAGAAGAAAAGAAGGAGGACAGTTTCTACACACTTCTAGCAGCTCTACTGATTGCTTATCCACTTAACACTAAGGAGGATATAATCCCAATAGAAATAGAAGAAGACAAAGGAGATCCGATATCCCGAGAAATCAGCAAATTCAGAGACACACACAAGAAACTGGGAGAATGGCAACAAGGAAATGAAAAAAGAAAGACAGGAAATTAAGACAGAGAGGAGGAGACAAGGGATGTAATTGGGAACAAGAAAGGTGAGAATGGGAATGAGAAAGGGAGAGAACGAACGAAAGAAGGAATGGGAGCAGGAAGGACGATGGGATGGGGATCATGACTGCGATTGGGAAAGGAGCTCAGATGGGAATAAGGATGGTAGTTGATCAAGAGGGAAGAACAGAGATCATGAAAGGGAACAAGAAAAGCAGGACTATGAAGAAGATGAAAAAGATGCAGATGAACAAAGAAATCTGAATAAAAACTTTGACAGAAAGAAGCTTCTTACCAAGAGTGCCTTCAGAACCGGGAAAGCAGAGACCTGAAGAAAACCTGGGAGTATGAGAAAGAGACTGAAATAGAAGAGATGAGAAATAGCAAAAGAAGCTAAATGACTAAATGAAATCTTAGAAGATTATGACAATAAAGATGATCCTAAATCTCACAAGAGGATGTGTTTTTCAGAAAAAGGTACATGATAGGGAAAAGGAGATGGAAGCAGATGAACAGGACCAAGAAGAGAGAAGGAAGAATTAGAGAGTAGGTAGCACCTTCTGGTCTCCCATGCAGAGGTTGGAACAAGAGGCTGAGAGGACACGGACAAGTACATGTAAAGCAAGAACCAGAACCAGAAAGAAGCAAAACAAACAAACAAACAAAAAAACTCAAAAACCCATGGAAGAGGAAGAGCCAGTGCAAAGGCCTGTCTCAAAGCAACCCAGGCCATCCGCTCTGTCCCATCTGTTTCTTCTGCCAGTGGCAATACAACCCTCAACACTCTTGGGGAGGACTCTCCCTGTGGTATTATTATTCCTTATGAAAATTCTCCAGACCAGCAACAACCTGAAGAGCATAGACTAAAAATAACATTAATTCTTCTCCCTCCTTTTTCTTTCTTTCTTTCTTTCTTTCTTTCTTTCTTTCTTTCTTTCTTTCTTTCTTTTCTCTCTCTCTCTCTCTTTCTTTCTTAACATATAATGTATTATTTGCGACAGGGGTACAGGTCTGTGATTCATCAGTCTTACACAGTTCACAGCACTCACCATAGCACATACCCTCCCCAATGTCCATCACCCAGCCACCCAACCCTCTCCCCACCCCTCAGCAACCCTCAGTTCGTTTCCTGAGATTGAGAGTCTCTTATGGTTTGTCTCTCTCCCTATAGCACTAAGTCTTAAATGGGGTGCCTCCAATGGTCCTGGTCAGCTTCATCCTGAAGGGAAAGACATTTCTGGTGATAGTGTTTTTATTTAAATCTGAGGATGAAGATAATGATGATATTCCATGAAAAAGGAAAATGGTTCCCCTGGATTACTGTGAGGATGATAAAAATGCTACCAAAGGCACTGTAAACACTGAAGAGAAGCACAAATATGTTAAGAGTCTCATCGAGAAAATCCCCACGGCCAAGCCCGAGCTCTTTGGTTATTTCCTGGATCAGTCTACTGTGGATTCTCAATTGACAGAATGATGGATTAGACCACAGATTAATAAGAAAATCACAGAAACACAGGTGAAAAAGGAGCTACATTAGTTGATTTCATTTGTCTTAAGGTTATCGTTCATAGATCATTTCAAATTATTTTAGATGATGTTGCCATGGTACTTGATAAAGAAGCAAAAGTTCTTATAGTCAAAATGTGGAGAGTACTGACATGTGATACAGGAGGAAATTAGTTTTGTGAAATAAAACTCTTCATACATTAGGAAAAAAAATACCAATGCTCTTTCATACATGCATGTGCACACACACTTAAACTTATGGTATGTTTCTCCTCTCCAATGTAAATAAATAAATTCTCTGTTCAGCTGGATGGTCTGAAACTTTTGTTGATATTTTAAAAGAAATCACCGAAACTATTTCAAACTAATCCCCATATGAGTATTTTACTACAAAAATAAAAAAAGTAACTAAATACAGAATAAAGCTATTTATTATTTACTCATTTCTAGACTGGATAAGGTTCTGAGAGTATAATACAGTTAAAAGAAAGTAGCTACCTAGCTTGACAAAAAAATAGATACTTGCTAAAGTAGAAAATTATTATAAATATTAAAAACAAATAGGCAAAACATCTAGAAAGTTTTATAGACTTTGCATTTTAAAATTGTAGTTCATCAGAAACTGATTTTCTTCTGCACTGCTATTAAAATAGTTGTGTTTTGGCTTAAATTTCAACTGGTAATAATTTATCTGTTGGTATATAAACACAATATCCTTTCTACATTTTAGATTAAAATTGTACAATATTAAAAAGCTTATAAAGTGAATTGCCAACAAAAATGTGAATCATATGTACATTTCAGATACTGGGGAATTATGTTACAGAATACCAAACATGAACAATGTATCCAAGATATAGAACAGTGATGAGATAATAAAAGAGAAAAAATTCAAATTAATGATTTGGTAATTTTGCTCATTTGAATAAAAAGAAACATCATTGTGACTAATGGTTTCTCAATCAAATCCCCTTGTTTCTCATATAATTACACAGAGAGAAAATTTTAGGGAGTAAAAAATTTTTATTCAAAGATAAAATCTATAAACATTGTCAATACAAAAATGTATGCATCTGCCATTATGAGTTCACTATGGGTTTTGCTGCAAAGCTAGACTTACTAGTCAGTTTTATAAGTAAGCAAATGTGTCACGGCTAGGAAAAGGATTTTAATGGCCAATCTTTCTTCTTACTTAAGGTGACTGGAATGGATTCAGCATAAGACTAAACAATCACAACTCTCTTTAAGTTACTCCCTTTCGGCATGCCTTGTGCCATACATTTGAACTATATCTTAGACATACGCAATAAAGACCTTACAGAAGACTGCGAAACCCCAGAATTTCTCTATGGTGCTGGGAACTGGAAATTTTGAGGTAACTGATTTCCTGAATGTGCTGTTAGGTTCCTCCAGTCTCAGAGATGTCATGGAGGAGCAAAATAGATTACCTGTTGGTGCTACTATGCTTTATTTTTTTTTCTCATGCACTCATATAACAAATAATAGTCAACTTGATCCCATCAGAAAATCAACAGGCTGCCTGAGAAAATATCTTACTTGCTGTTCAGTTGATGGAATTCTAGGCACTGAAGGCTAGAAAAGTACTTGGAAAAAATCCAATAATGATCTATCCGTATTAGGATTTTTCCTTGTGATTATAGGTACATTAAAAAAGATTTTATATATAAATGAATATTTATATATTCATTACTAAAATAGCATACTACCTTTGATATCTAAATGAACAAAAGGAGAAGAAATAAGCTACAACTAGAATATATACTTATCATTATTGTGCATAATATCATTTAGAGTTATTGAGGTAAGGTCAGTATAGGCAGTGTTTTCATTTACAATGAACCTGTGCTCCCCAAAATCCTTCAGTTAGCCACCGATCACATGGTTTCTGCCATGTCTAAATTCTGATCTTTGGCAACAACAGATCTGACTGGAGGAGACAATGTATACCCCCCCAGTGACCTCTCTGCACAGGCTGGCTCTTTAAATGCTGTAAATGAGGAATATTTAGCTAAGTGTATTAGCAGTGACTAATATTGTAGTTAATAATGAAAGACTATATATTTGTATGAAACTCCATAATTAAACTTCCATTTAATAGGAGACAGGCTAGCAAAGAATTTGGATAAATTGCTACCTTACTTACTAAGTGAAATGCCCATATAGCAAAAATAAATAATTCTAAAACGTTAAAGCACGTTATCTTCTCAAGTCCATTAGGTCTTTGAACATCTATATAGTCATTAAATGAAATTTCCTGTCTTTTTCCAAAGGGCATGATACTGCTTTGTACCTTAGCTAAACATGTTGATGATTCCTGGCATGCTGTCATTGTATGCATCGGTGTGAATACGGAAAGTCAGCATTCTTAATGTTTACCACAAACCCAGCGTAGCTGTGGATCGGTCTGAAGGTCGGTCAGATCTTCAATACTTCTCCAGCTACACTGGCAGGCATATGCCCGTGTTCCTTTCTTCTTTACCAACTTTGTTCTTAATTTGTGGAATTCTGGCATGTTGTTTCTATTAATTAAAAAAATGAAGATTTTAGCATAGTGGCTTTGCTCAGAGCTAAATGACTTAAAAAAAAAAAAATCCTCCCTGTTTTATTTTCCTATTTTTACCACATCTGAATACTAAACAACCCAGGTCCTCTCACCCAAAAAACAGAAGATAGGCTTCTGTTTTCCTTCTGATGGTGCCTCCTTGGTATCCAGAGCTTTTGAATGCGACTCCTCTAGACCTGTTTGTTAAAGCTGTCGTAATAGAACATGTGAACTAAAAGGCTGAATGAAGAATTACTGATTTGTCCTATCAGAGATGACATGATATGAGAAGAGTGTGAGGGAGGGTGGTACAACTCCTACCTCAAATACTCACCTATACCATATTCTAAAAGCCTGCAATATGGCCAATGGAGAACATATAAGAGGCATAAACAGGTTTCTGATGCCTTCACAATAGCATTTTTATTAAACAGACAAAAAGTGCCTGTTATATCTATTTATTGAACTAATATTGTATCTTTCATTTGTTTCAATGACACGCTTATCAGCAAGATAAACTATTAGCAAAAGAATAAATGTCTATCCTGCATTAAATGCCAATAATGTTTTTTTTTTTTAAGATTTCTTTTATTTATTTATTTGATAGAGAGAAACACAGCTAGAGAGGAAACATAAGCAGGGGGAATGAGAGAGGGAGAAGCAAGCTTCCTGCCGAGCAGGAATGTGGGGCTTGATCCTGGGTTCCCGGGATCATGACCTGAGCCGAAGGCAGTCACTTAACCAACTGAGCCACCCAGGCACCCCAAATGCCAATAATGTTAAAGTAATTAAATCAGTGGGCAGAATCATCATAAAAATGATAATCATCTGACTTGATGCTACTATAAAAAGACTAGAAAAGTTAATTTAAGTTTAATGAACTGAAAATCAATTATGATTTTCTTGAAAATCCATGTACTGAATTTATGTAACTATTCTATAACAGGAAAAGGGAAAAGTTAAAAATGGAATGATGAAATACAGTATGAATGGTAAAAAAAGAGACAGTGCTATCACTGCAACAGAAGGCAGGCTACACAGTGCCCTCTGGTGGCCAACAGGCACCACACTCCATACTGTACTGTACAAAATCCAGGTATTACTTACAGGTTGTACCGAACAAACCTAAATTTTCCAGGCCAACTGTTGGATTTCAGTAAACTAGGGGAAGAAATGGATCATCTAAGTTTTATCAGAAAGAAAAAAACCTCCACAAAATAAAAAACTAAATGTTTATTCAAACTGCAATATATCGTGACAAATTTAATACCGGATACCTGACTGAATCCTTAGAGATTTTATGAGTAGAAATCAAGACTAGCCAGGAAACTAATATATTTTGATCTGTTTTTAGGAAGCACATATATTAAAAGTTTAGAAAAATAATTTCCTATAAAGAAAATGATTTAGCAGGAAAATAAAAGCATCTTATGTAGCTACTATGACAGGATGATCAAGTATAGCTTATACTCCTTTTTGAAAATTCTAGACCTTGTCAAAGCTAAGATACACATTTCCCTCATTTGTAAGATAAGGAAATAAAACAAGCCAATGTGCAGACTGATACTACTAAAAATAAATGGCTCCCCATGCTCTGCCAGGCAATCAATGGTACCTCGCAAGCCTTTTAACTTGTCTTCTTTGGTGACGACCTACTTGTGCTTTCCTTCGGCTATTACTCCCCACTTTCCTCAAGAGTATCAGCTTCTCCCTGCTCCTTTACTTTCACATCTTACATCCTTATTCACACAGCCATACCATCAGATGTGAAAACCTTCTATTTCCTAGCTTTCCTCTGCATGTATCACTATTTTACCTCCTTCTAACCCAGTCACAGAGAGCTCACCACAGCATTGACATTACATGCATTCTGTCATTTTATACTAACTTTCTGAAGATGGATGGTTCATATTGGTGACCCAGGGGGATTACTGACCACTGACAACTGACTAGATTAACCAGAGCGGAGGACTGAGAAAAGTCAGAAATGGCAAAACAGGCCTGAAATTAAAAGTTAAACTTTTCTAACTCTGGGATTAAAAGTGGGCTAACCTGGTCTGGGATTTCTGGGATTGTACCAGGCTTCATTTGGGTTGGGAAATGTGAAATCTCTCAAATTGTAATTTCCCCATGAATTTGTATATTTGAATTTTTGTGTATGTGTAGAGAGGATTCAAAATTTTCATAAGATTTTCAAAGTGGTTTGATGTGAAAGAGTTTAAAAAACAGTTCAAGTAGAGGAGACTCTGATGGATTTATAGAACGGTTGGCAGAATAGGTGTGGAAGAAAGACTCTCACCTTTTTCTTTATCAGAGAGAGATATAATATAGTCTGATGACTTGTATTAGAAAATACAATTCTTGTTTAGGCCCAGATTCGGGGTGGGGGATAAAAATGCATGCTGTATGCACTTCATTAATTTTTAACTCTTAAGTTTTATTTGAAAATGTGATGTATAATTCACAGCCTTATATTAATTAATTAGTTAATTAATTTATGCAGGCTTCATACCCAGCACAGAGCCCAACATGGGGCTTGAACTCATGACCTGAGATCAAGACCTGAGCTAAAATCAAGGGTCAGATGCTTAACTAACTGAGCCACCCAGGTGTCCCATGTGATGTATAATTTAGATACATTTTTATAACTTACAGTATCTTAAAAACATTAGGTATGGAGTAAGTGTATAAGAATGTATAAACTGAAAAAACATGAGTAAGACACTATATCCTGACCCCAAGGAGGGAGGCAGACCTATACCAACCTAACATTTTCAATTTTCTACCCCAGTGAGTGCTAGAATAGGTATGAAGAGCTGTGGACACACAAAAAAGGATGAATTTACTTCCAGGTTGACAGAGTGGTGAGGGAATCATGAAGGATGTGCAATGAATTGTACCCTGAGGGACATGTCAGGTTTAGGTAAATAAACAGTGGGACAGTGGAAGGGAAGAGCTTGCACTGTCACAGGGAATGGCAGTAGTGAGTACTCTGATGCAGCTATAATCTTGTGAAGGTGAAAAGTAAACTGTGGAAGGACATGTCGCATCCATGGAAGCTGGATGGTGAAGGGTCCTGAGTGGTGGACTAAGGAACTTGGACACGATTCCACAGGCAGAAGAGTTGTGGGCAAGAGCATGGCACACTCAAGAGTTATATGTTAATTCTCAGCAAGGAAAGGGTGCTCTGACAGAAGTGAGTGTAGGTGGAAAAGTCAGTGAGAAGGCTATTACTATACTCCTGTCCGGAAGTAACATATCCTCACCCAGGCTGACTGCAGAGAGATGGAGAGGAGGAAATGACAGAAATATGCAAGAGGTGGAGGCCACCTGATCTTGCCTAGTCCACCAAGAGACGTTATAGCACAATAAGAAATACAAAGTTATTGCTTGGTACCTTTTTTTCACAGAGTGAAGTTCTTTGGAAACATACCTGAAAAACAGATAATCACATGATTTGTCCCACATGTAGTCATCGTAGCTTACTACCCAGAAATCACAGGCTATACAACGCAGATGATCACATGCTCTGTTCAGAGAAAAACAACAGTACATTAAAGATCATTGGCATGTTTAAATTTGGAAATCTGGTGGTTTAGTCATAGAATAAACCACATATTACTGATTACTGAGTAAACAACAGAAAAGTAAAGATTAATGTGATTAAGCATTTTTATAAGAAAGGATGGATTACGTATCTTTTGGTAAAAATTTTCAGGTTAAGTTTCTGCACAAACTTACAGGTTAAATTTCTGAATAAAGCTACTTATTTTATTAAGATCTTACACTGTGATATATGCATACACACATGCATATTGTACAGATATAAAACAAAAGGGATGTGCATATCTTTTAGTTCAATGGTTTTCAAATTGGATCTGAGATCTCCACTTACGATAACTTCTTTTTTAAAAAATTAATTAATTTTATTTTCAGTTTTCCAAGATTCATTGTTTATGTCCTTCACCCAGTGCTCCATGTAATACGTGCCCTCAGTACCTACCACCATGCTCACCCATCCTCCCACCCCTTCCCCTCCAAGACCCTCAGTTTGTTTCTGAGTCCAAAGTCTATTATGTTTCATTTCTCTCCTCGATTTACCTTACTTCCCATTTCCTTACTTTCTCCTACTGTCCTCTATATTACTTCTTATGTACCACAAGTAAGTAAAACCATGTGATACTTGACTTAGATAACTTCTTTAAGGCATCCGAATCGGCAAAGAAGTCAAACTTTCAGTCTTTGCAGATGATATGATATTTTATGTGGAAAACCCCAAACACTCCACTCCAAAACTGCTAGAATTCATATAGGAATTCAGTAAAGTGTCAGGATATAAAATCAATGCACAGAAATCAGTTGCATTTCTATACACCAACAGCAAGACAGAAGAAAGAGAAATTAAGGACTTGATCCCCTTCACAATTGTACCCAAAACCACAAGAAAACCTAGAAATAAACCTAACCAAAGAGGCAAAGAATCTGTACTCAGAAAACTATACAATACTCATGAAAGAAATTGAGGAAGACACAAAGAAATGGAAAAAACTTCCACACTCATGGATTGGAAGAATATATATTGTGAAAATGTCTATGCTACCTAAAGCAATCTACACATTTAATATAGTCCCTATCAAAATACCATCAACTTTTTTCAAAGAAATGGAACAAATAATCCTAAAACTTATTTGGAACCAGAAAAGACCCCAAATAGCCAGAGGAATGTTGAAAAAGAAAACCAAAGTTGGCGGCATCACAATTCCAGACTTCTAGCTCTATTACAAAGCTGCAATCATCAAGACAGTATGGTACTGGCACAAAAACAGACGCATAGATCAGTGGAACAGAATAGAGAGCCCAGAAATGGACCCTCAACTCTATGGTCAACTAGTCTTTGACAAAGTGGAAAGAATGTCCAGTGGAAAAGACAGTCTTTTCAACAAATGGTGTTGGGAAAATTGGACAGCCACATGCAGAAGAATGAAACTGGACCATTTCCTTACATGACACACAAAAACAGACTCAAAAAGGATAAAAAACCTCAATCTGAGACAGGAATCCATCAAAATTCTTGAGGAGAACACAGGCAGCAACCTGTGACCTCAGCCACAGCAAGTTCTTCCTACGAACATGACCAAAGGCAAGGGAAGCAAGGGCAAAACTGAAGTATTGGGACTTCATCAAGATCAAAAGGTTTGTATAGCAAAGGAAACAGTCAACAAAATCAAAAGACAACTGACAGAAGGAAGAAGAATGACAGAATGGAAGAAGGTATTTGTAAATGACATATCAGATAAGGGGATAGCATCCAAAAATCTATAAAGAACTTATCAAACTGAACACCCAAAGAACAAATAATCTAATCAAGAAATGGGCAGCACACATGAACAGACTTTCTGCAAAGAAGACACCCAAATGACCGACACATGAAAAAGCACTCAACATCCGTCGGTATCAGAGAAATAGAAATTAAAAACACAGTGAGATACCACCTCACACCCGTCAGAATGGCTAACATTAACCAGTCAGGAAATATATGTTGGTGAGGATGTGGAGAAAGGGGAACCCTCCTACATTGTTGGTGGGAATGCAAGCTGGTGCAACCACTCTGGAAAACAGTATGGCGATTCCCCCAAAAGTTGAAAATAGAGCTACCCTATGACCCAGCAATTGCACTACTGGGTATTTACCCTAAAGATACAAATGTGATCCAAAGGGCATGTGTACCTGAATGTTTGTAGCAGCAATGTCCACAATAGCCAAACTATGGAAAAAGCCTAGATGTCCATCAACAGATGAATGGATAAAGAAGATGTGGTATATACATATAATGGTTTATATATACAATATATGCAGCCATAAAGAAACCCCCAAATCTTGCCATTTGCAACAAGATGGAAGGGACTAGAGGGTATTATGCTAAGTGAAATAAGTCAATCAAAGACAATTATCATATGATCTCTTTGATATGAGGTATTTGAGAGGCACAGTGGGGGGTCATGATGGGAAGGGAGGGAAAAATGAAACAAGATGGGACCGGGGAGGGAGGTAAACCATAAGATACTCTTAATATCAGGAAACAAACTGAGGGTTGCTGGAGAGGGGAGGGATAGGGTGGCTGGGTGATGGACACTGGGGAGGGTATATGGTATGGTGAGTGCTCTGAGTTATGTAAGACTGATGATTCACAGACCTGTATTCCTGAAACAAATAAGACATTATATGTTAATTAAAAAAAGATAACTTCTTTAAGTTGCTTCCCTTCCTACTGAAAATTTTAGGGGTGCCTCTATCACAGAATTTGCTCTATTATATGGAAATGAATCTGTCTCCCCATAAGCTACTTAAATACTGGGGCAGTATCTTATTTGTTTCTGCTTCCCTAGTAGTTGCATTAATGCATTCATTCACTCACTTAAAAGATATTTCCTGAAAACACACTATGTGCTGGTGAGTTGCTATCCTCTTAGAGCTTATATTCTAATGAGAGAAGAAATAATACTCATAATAACTAAATTACATAGTTTGTTCGAAGGTGAAAAGTGGGGTGCCTGGGGGAGCTCAGTCAGTTAAGCAGCGGCCTTTGGCTCAGGTCATGATCCCAAGGTTCTGGGATCGAGTGCTACATGTGGCTCCTTGTTCAGCAGGGAGTCTGCTTCTCCCTCTCCTTCTGCCTGCTGCTCGCTGTGCTTCTGCGCACACCCTCTCTCTCTCTCTCTCTCAAATAAATATTAAAAAAAAAAGAAAAGAAAAAATGCTTCCAATTTTCAAAATGATACGTAGAGTCAATAAAATTGGGATTATGGGGAAGGAATGGATTGCAATTTTAAGTAAAGTAGTCTGCACAGGCCTCACTGAGAAGGTAAACATATCTGAGCAGGTTCTTTAAATGGACTGAGAAGGTAGTTAAGAATAGGGTTAAGAGAAGGTTATATTTAAGAAGGGAGTGGAAAAAAGCTTATTTTTATGTCGATGGCAAAGCTGCAGTGAAAATCAAAACACTGATGATACAGGAAAAAGGGGCGGAAGTGCTGGAATGATACTTAGCATGTAATAGGTTCTTACTGGACATGTGAGGAAATGAGATGCCACGCAATTCTCAAATCTCACATGCAACATAATAAGTTTAGGAGTAAAATAACAATATATGGAAATACTTATTAACTGCTGTTGTAAACAATTTGATTTATATAATAATTGTGATTTACTTTAAAAAGAAGAAACGTCTTTAAACTTCTTTAAATACTGTAAAAGTATTTAAGAACTAGAATCAATATATGCTGGATTATCTAAACATTAAAAGGAAGAAGAGCTTTTTTTTTTTTTTTTAAGATTTATTTATGTTAGAGAGAGTGTGTGCCTGTGCATATGTGCATGTAGGGGTAAGGACAGAAAACCTTCAAGCAGGCTCCCCACTGAACACAGAGACTGGTTCAATTTCATGACCCATGAAATCATGACCTGAGCTGAAATGAAGAGTCAATGCTTAACCGATTGAGCCACCTAGGCACCCCAATAAGATACTTTAAGATACCAAAAACAAAGTGAAAATACCAGTCAGTGATAGAGTGGAAGAAAATGCTTTCAATATGGTCAAATACACACTATACAAAGAATGTTTACAAATGACAACAAAACTTAAAACAAAACTTAAAACTTATATTCAACCTGATACAGGTTATCACACTATAGCAGTTAAAAGTGCAGACTATGAAGACAGATTGCCTAGGTTCAAATGTATTCCACTATTTACCAGCTGTGTAACTAGAGTCAAATAACTTCTTTATGACTGTGACTCAGTTTCTCCATCTGTAAAAAGGAGGTAATAATAATACTTATATACCTTATAGAATTGTTATATGGATGTTATCACAGTAAACATTGGTAAAGTGCTTGTAACAGTGCCCCCCACAGGGTTAGTTAAAACATAATGTAATTAAAATATAAAGCAACCATGAAATAAATGTTTTAACCAATTAAGTTGGCAAAAATTAGCACTCTCAGAAATTCCTGGTGGGTATGTGAATTTCTATAACATTTTGGGAAAAACCCTAGCACTATTTTAAAATTAAAATTATGACTAGCGGTTGCTCTAGCAACCCCATTTTTGGGAACCAAAAATTTAATATAAATAAAAACATCAGTCTATAAGCCATTTATCTCAAGAAAGTTTACTGCACTGCAGAATTGCTGAAGTGGCAAAAAACAGGATACTCCTTGATACCTACGAAAAAGGGAAAAGACTGAATAATATGCAATATAGATGGAATATTAGGTAGCCAATAAAGATATTTAGATTTATCTATTGACTTAGAGGGATGTCCAAACCAAGTTAAACAGTTAACTATACATATAGCATGAGCCTATTTCTGTAAAAACAACCAAAAATTTTTTCTGTGTAGGTGTTTGTAAGTTTGTAAGAGCATGGAGAAAAATGTGGAAGGTTATATACTATACAGCTAACACTGGCTGCCTTGGGGTAGTGGGAATGGAGGAGAGAGATTATTATCTTTTTCTTTACACATTTTCAAATTGTTTTATTTTTTATTTTTAAAGATTTTATTTATTTATTTGACAGAGAGAGAGATCACAAGTAGGCAGAGAAGCAGGCAGAGAAAGGGGAGGAAGCAGGCTCCCTGCTGAGAAGAGAGCCCGACGCGGGCCTCGATTCTAGGACCTTGAGATCATGACCTGAGCCGAAGGCAGAGGCTTTAACCCACTGAGCCACCCAGGTGCCCCAAATTGTTTTATTTTTTAAATAAGCATTCAATACTTCTCCACTAAAAAATAATTTAAAATCCACATCATTAGATTTTTTTTCACTTATTTCTCTCTAAAATTCAGATACGGTAATTTCAAAATTGCAAATATTTTTTGGCCTGAAAATTTCTTTGACAATGTTTGTTTAAAAATTATTATTAATCATAAAAATAGTCTACATAAGTTTCATAAACAATTCCATATTTTCTTTCAAACTGTTAGCAGTTTGTATTTGTACATATGGAAATTCAACACAATTACATTTGTACACATCTGAACTTGGATTTTTAATATACAAGTAAGGAAATGCAAAATGATGGTTCCTAAAGCTGCCATAACTTGTTTTCTTATGCATATGTAGTTTATTATATGATTGCAGAGAGTGCTAACTTTAATGCCTTAATACATATGTGCAATTTGGCTAGATTATTGCTGTTTGGGAACTATAATTTAGAATTTCCTGATGTTTTGTATGTGTAAAATCTCAACCATAATGTTAAATACAGCTTTTTAATTTAAAATTTAGTAGTTTATTCAAATCTATTCACACTACTTCATTTTCCTACAAACACTGTTCTGTGAGAAATATAAAACTAACTTGCAGCTAAGAAATCATTCTGCTGCTACAGTTTACTCTATTAGATCGTAATTAGTAGCAGTCTATGGAATAATCCAGTCATACAAGTAGTTTAAAAAATAGGAGAGTAAAATTCGATTTGGCTTCAAAATAATGCCTTGATTTTTATCTAGATCTTATTAATGCCACTATGCTTCCTGCTACCACTCTTTCTCCTTTCCCTCAACTGGGTAAAAGACTCAAATCCTTTACACTCTAAAATCATTCAGCAATACTCCCAAACCGGAGCTTTATCTAGAAATCAAACAAATAAAACATATAGAAAATAGGCAGAATAGACTCAATTTCCTTTATGCCCTAGGCATAAATCAGTGCTTATTTTCAGGGCTTAAATGTATTTCTCTTCCATAACTATATACATATAAGGCGATATCTAAAAAAAGACATGATTCTAATGAAAGATAAACTGTCAGGATTCTTCTAAAATGTGGAGGGAATAGAAATATAAAGGTGTCACCAAAAGCTTTGCCTTTTTGTGCAGCTAATACATACAATTTTTACTGTTTTTAAGGTGTTCATGATGGGAATGTCCACAATACAGCACAATAGAGTCTTCTGCCCAGACTCTGGTTCTCAGCTAAATCTTGTCAGATTTACACAGTGGTCTAGGAACCCTTACTGTTTGGACAGCTGGAAAATAACAGTAGACACAAACAGCAAAAACAGCTAAGTTTCTTCCCTCTTGCATATATTACATGGCCTTCCGTAAATTGGTACACAAGAAAGGATCATGGACCAGGAACAAGTTACATATTCGAGTCCTTGGTTTGTAATAACTTATGTGATCTTGGCAAGGCACATTACTTGGAAGACATTCTTGGGAACAAACTCTTTTATTTCCCAGAGCCATTTAAACACTGAGTTCTGTCAATTCTAGATTTTAAATGGGGCAAATATGACACCTTTTCCCTACAGCTACTGTCCTACTCAGGTCATAGCTACCAACCCTGTCTCTTTCCTGGACCACTGTAACTACATCCTGCTGACTGTTCTCCCTGTGTCTTCTCCTGTCTTGCTCCTTCAACTTCGAAACCATTCATCATTCAGCAGCCAAATGACTCCTTAGAAACACAACTATCACCCCATCTGCCCAAAATATAAGCAAACAGTATGTGTTTTTTTGTCTTGTATCGGTGCAGAAAGTAGGAAGGAGTTTGATGAATATTATCATGCTCATGGATCAATACTGTGTGATAGGATCCTCAAGTTATAAAAATAGGCCATTCCTTTGTCTGCTTACATTCCCTCTGGAGCAGGACTTTTTGTGCTAGAACCAAATCAAAATACATGTAAAAAGTACTATATAAAAGAAAATCCTCATGAAATATTTACTCTTTGCAAGTAAACCAGAATGGATCATCTTAGAGATCATTTTAATTTATTTATTATTTTTATTTTTTGTGAGAGACAGAGAGAGCAAGCACATGTGGGAGTGGGGCAGAGGGAAAGGGAGAGATCTTAAGAAGGCTCCTCGCTCAGCATGGAGCCCAATGAAGGGTTCAATCTCATGACCCTGACATCATGACCTGAGCAGAGATCATGAGTCAGACGCTTAAGTGACTGAGCCACCCAGAGGCCCTAGGACCATTTTAAAAATTAGAAGGCCTGTGTAGGTAAACACTGGTACATATTTCCCGAGATAAAATGGGAATGTAGCAGAAGAATATAGGATTCCTGGCACTGAACCAGAACATGAGAAGGCAGCACTGGCAGATGAAAAAGACACACAAATAAGTGGAAACTATTACTCAAATTATCTTAGGTATCTTTTGCACTACAGGCACATTATAACATATTATTCCACTTAATCCTCACAAGATCTCGGTGGAGTGTGTTCAGTTTTCACCGGTGAGGACACCACAGTTTTGGAAGATATATCCCTTCTCTCAAGGCTTCACATCTCTTAAGTGGCACAATGAGATTTAAACTCAGGCATTCTGCCATCAGAGCTCTTTCTCTTCATGCTCTGGGTATCATCATTTGCTTCTTTACAAGTTCCTCTCCCGGCGAGGGTTTGATTAACTGATTTATTTTTGGTATTAGTATTTAGCGCAGGGCCTAGGACATGCTAGGCCTTCAGTGAATGTTATGAAAAGAAAAGAAAAAAAAAAGCTCAAATATAATGACAAATTTGTAGATAAGCAAGTAAGATAGTGAGGACGCACATTAGAAAGGAGGGTCAATCCAGACACGGAATAGGTGTAAAAATATTCAGAAGCAAAAAGATGTAAGTAGAAAGTAGAAGGTAACAAACCTAGTGGAAGTGGACTATCTGCCTGGGGTTCTCACTAGAGGTGAAGGGACCAAGAAGAGAAAGGACAAAATTTGGTAAAGCAAATAACCCTAGAGTTAAGGTGAGACGATTTTCATTTTCCCTCTGAACAGGGGAGATGTGCTGAGAAGACTAAGTTAGGAATATTATCCTTCATGCTATATGTGGGTGAAGCGAGAAGGCGGTGGGTGGTAACAGGGAAACTGGTGCAGTTCCTCGGTGACTGGAAAGACTCTGGGATTGGAGGGGGTGTGGTCTGGAAACTTGGAGATAAGTCCCAGTGACTCTACACAGATGAGTGAGGACTGACAGCAACCTGACTATACTTTTTCTAAGGGCTAGCTGATGTCTCTAATTCTTTCTATAGACAGCCCTCAACACACAATGATTTAACTGCTATGAATTGTTATTTACACCCTTTATAGCAGGCAGCACCCCAGTGGGCTTCTGTTAGCTTTGGTGTTCCTGATACAGGCTTCCCCAGACTCTTAACTTTCCTTTGGTCCCACAGCCTTCTTTCTAGGCTTTCTAGGATCTAGGCCAGTACCACCACAACTCTCCAACGATGTCTTTTTTGTTCCCACTTTTTTTTTTTTTTAAAGAGTTTATTTATTTGACAGAGAGAAACACAGCTAGAGAAGGAACACAAGCAAGGGGAGTGAGAGAGGGAGAAGCAGGCTTTCCGCAGAGCAGGGAGCCTGATGTGGGGCTCGATCCCGGGTCTCTGGGATCATGACCTGAGCTGAAGGCAGTTGCTTAACCAAGTGAGTCACTCAGGCGCCCCTATTCTTCTCTTTCTTAAAAAAATTAACAGAAAATAGGGGTGCCTGGGTGGCTCGGAGGGTTAAGCCTCTGCCTTTGGCTCAGGTCATGATCTCAGGGTCCTGGTATCAAGCCCCGCTTCGGGCTCTGGGCTCGGCGGGGAATCTGCTTCCCTCTCTCTCTCTGCCTGCCTCTCAGCCTACTTGTAACACCCCCCACCCCGTGTTAAATAAATAAATAAAATCTTAAAAAAATTAACAGAAAATAAAAGCGTTCTATAAATAACTAGACAAAATATAATAATCTGGGCAAATAGGCCTCTGCAAAAATAGAATCAACAGTGTCAGGACAACAGGAAGATATGCTTAAAACCAATCTGTTCTTCTACATTGTGACAAAGATAATGGAATATGCTAGTAGTACAGGGTAGGTGGTATCATGACCACAAGACTGCCCTGAAATGAGTAATGAGTAGATAGTGGGTGTAAGGGATGGGGAAGTGACAAAGAAAAGAGGATGCCTGCATTTTAAATATGTAAAATCAAATGACTATGCTTGAGAACTTTTTGGTACTGAAAACCTAGCTTTCTCATGCTGTGTGTTTAGCCAAGATGGTGGGTAACACACCGCATGGCCACATTGTTTCAGCTGTCTTATCCACTGGCTTCTACTGCCCAGAAGGCACAACTGGCCAGGCAGAAGCTCACTCTCTTGGCACCCTGTGGAAAGCAGGCTGGCCCTGGAGTGACCCAGGCACTTCACGTGGGGCTCAGAAATGGGCATCAACACAATGAACAACACATACCCAATATCACAGCTTTCAAAAGCTATTGCCCAGAATAACAAACATTTCAGTATGGTGTTCTTAGACTGGGTAATAAAATATACCTCTGATTTTGACATAGATGGATGACAAGAACTACATTTTAACAACAGGGTATCAACTGCAAAAAAACCCAATAAGAAAGACAATCTATTTGTTTTCTTTCTTAAAAAAGATTTATTTAAGAGAGAGGGGGAGAGGGAGAGGGAGAGGGAGAGGGAGAGAGGGAGAGAGGGAGAGAGGGAGAGAGGGAGAAAGGGAGAGAGAGAGAGAGAGAGAACGTGCACACATGCAAGCAGGAGGAGGGGCAGAGGTGGGAGAGAGAGAGAATCCCAGATGGACTCCCTGCTTAGAGAGGAGCCCGACATGGGGCTTGGATCTCACAACCCCAAGATCATGACCTGAGCAGAAAATCAAGTTGGACACTTAACTGATGGAGCCACCCAGGCACCCCAAGAAAATCTTTCTTTTCTTTTTTTTAAGATTTTATTTATTTATTTGACAGAGAGATCACAAGTAGGCAGACAGGCAGGCAGAGAGAGAGGAAGAAGCAGGCTCCCTGCTGAGCAGAGAGCCTGGTGTAGGCCTCGATCCCAGGACCCTGGGATCATGACCTGGGCCCAAGGCAGAGGCTTTAACCCACTGAGCCACCCAGGCACCCCAAGAAAATCTTTCTGATATCCTACCTCTGTGAAGTGTTTGTTCCAATTCCACACGGAGCAGTGCTTCCACCGAGGTACACTGGGCTGCAACTAGACCTGTTCAAGACATGGAAGAAAAAAATTACAACCACCAAAAAATATGAGAAGTTAATTTGGCCTCACTGACTCTATATTCCTGTAATCAAACTGTGTATTTTCCTGAGCAGGCCAACTATTTCAAAGAGGCATTTATTCCAGGATCACTGCATTACTGGATATAACCCGTACATTCAGGAACATTCAAGGAGTTAAAATGAGTCACAGAAAAAGGTGTTTGCCAAATAATATAAGGGACAAAATAACCATTGAAGAATATAACAGAACGTTAATTTTGAGAAACTGTTCACACTTTTTTTTCCATGTGGCAGAAAATTATTTACAATAGCAATAATCTTTCATTCAAGTTCTTTTATACCAAGGGGTCACAGACCAGAAGAACACTGAAGATATTGCTATTCGTCTTTTCCCTGAAAGCCAACCAGTGCTTTGTTGTTCAATGTCACTGTTGTTTAAATGGTAACAAAATATACTAGACTTTGCTCACAGTGTTTGCTCACTAGTGTGTATAATTCACTAAAGCCATCTCAACTTACCTTTTACCAAGGCCTTGAATGGAAGCTCTGACAGATGTGTTACCTGAAGATTTAGATTTTAATTTCTGTTTAAAAAACAAAACAATAAAAGGCCAAGGGTAATTTAGAGAATTCTAACATAAAAACTAATATTCTTTATTTTATAACAAGAATATTTTTAAAATGACTTAAAAATTTTGCATCATTCAAAGTTTCTGAAATAAAAACAATGATCAGAACCTTATAAAGGCAAAAGGGAAGTAGACCTCCCTGAGGAATTTGTAAATTACTCAGCTAACTTTTAGTCTAGGAAATTGATATACTGCCATTGTTAGCATGCTAAGATTTAGAATCACTTTTTAACTCTTCAGTTAAAACTAAGTTCAGTGATTTAATATGAAGGATCTGCTATTTAAAACTTCATCCTGAAAAAATTCAATTGAGGAGGAGAAAACCTCAGACTCATTTTTAAAGGCTGTGAATGGTAGTCACCTGAGCTAAAAATAAACTAACCAAACTACTGGGTAACTTTAAGAATATTAATTTTGATCAAATGGAATGGTATCAACCAATAGACATTCAAGGAAATTGTAGAACTACCTAGTCACAACCAGACAGTAGTTCCTATATGGTTACATAACATCATCATGGTTAGTAAGCATTTATTAAGTGTTAATTGGTATATGGTACCAAACAGCATAGACCAAACCACATACTAGGACCACTGCCAAGGAAAAGAAGTTGGAGAAAAGGCAATTTAAACTACGCAGAGACGTGCCTTCATTTTACCATGGAGGCGAGGAAATTCAATGGAGGCAAAAATATTTCACTTTACAATTTCTCTTAACTTTCGTATTTGATGTTAAGCAGAACTGGAAAAATTTTGGTGCATGTCTGGAAAAACAATAATGTAAATGTCTTTTTTTTATTTTGAGAAAAATATTTCATGTACCATCTGCTTATGGCTTCACGTTGGCACACTGGCATTTGTTGTCATTCTTGGGCTTTCTTGTGTGGGAGGAGGGAGGGGGGTGAGTTTCAGAGAGCAGGTCAGAAACTCAGCAGAATGGGTGAGCGATTGGGGGGGAAGCACTACTCTCAGGAGCATAATCTGGTCTGGACAAGGTGGGCATGCACATCTCTTCACAGACACTTCTTTTGCTCACCCTGTCCTTGTTTGACACAGACCTCCTCCAGAGGTGTATTTAGATTGTTTTTTTCCCTTGCAGTCTGGAGAACTGGATATAATAACTAAAAAAGGGAGCATACAGAAGCACACAGAGGTAAACACCTCTTCAGGATTGTGGGAGTTACTCTTATTTCAAATCAGTGTATTTTAAAGCCAAAGTAGAAAAATATTTCCTGTTCCTTCTGAAATGTCTTAAAGAGATAGTGCCTCACATACACACAACCTATAGTGCTTAATAACAAATTGTTCAGATGATCCACGAATAACAAGAACATCATGTAATCTTCTCTATTAATTAAATTAGCTTTGCTATTTGGCATTTATGATGCATTTTTTAAAAAGATTTTATTTATTTGACAGAGAGAAACACAGCCAGAGAGGGAACACAAGCAGGGCGGGGTGAGAGAGGGAGAAGCAGGCTTCCCGCCGAGCAGGGAGCCCGATTGGGGCTCGATCCCAGGTCTCCGGGATCATGACCTGAGCTGAAGGCAGTTGCTTAACCAACCGAGCCACCTAGGCACCCCAATGATGCATTTTTTAAAAAGGTTTTATTTATTTATTTGACACACAAAGAGAGCATAAGTAGGCAGAGCGGCAGGCAGAGGGAGAGGGAGAAGCAGGCTCTCTGCTGAGTAGGGAGCCTAATGTGGGGCTTGATCCCAGAACCCTGGGATCATGACCTGAGCCAAAGACAGCCACTTAACTGACTGAGCCACCCAGGTGCCCCTATGACTCATTCTTGTTTGCAGAGTATCCAACACCATTATTGTTACGATGATAAGTTAATCAACTAGGCCATCATCTTATTAATTTACCATCTGCTTATGAATTGAAAATGTTAAATTTAGAGAGAGAAAGATCTTAAGCTCTATATTAGTCATTTGATTTTTAGTCTGGCTGACAAAAATAAAAGTGGCTCATATTCACATCCTTACCACCACCACTGCCTAGTGATTTTTAGTCTATCTCGCTTTAATCTTCCCCCTTTAAAAAAACCCTCTTTGGTATATTTATTCTTAGATTTTTTTTCTTTGTGGTCTCTGTAATTTACACTTCCATTTGGTCTTTTCCTAAATCTCACAAATATATTTTATATCCACTACACTGGAAAAATTAAAGTATACAGATTTTCATCTACTGCTGGTGAGAAGAATAGAAGTGATATAGTCACTCTGGAAAACACTTTGGCAATGGGTAGAAAAGTTGAAGCTACGCACACCTAATGACCTACCAACTCCTCCCTAAGGTCTGCACATCCCAGAGAAACTCCTGTATGTAGGTAAAAGAAGACATGTGAAAATATCTGATGAAACAGTTTTTAAAAGCAACAACTGGGTACAATCTAAATGTCTATTACCAGGGAAGTGTATAAAGTGTTACATAATGGACTATTATACATCAGTTAAAATGGTTTACGATTACACAAGTATAATTAAAATATGTAAGTATGGATGGAAAGAACAGGTTACCTCTGGGAAGGAAGGCAGTAGAGTAGGATTTGTAGAGTTCTTAAACTATATCTGTAATTTTTATTTCTTTAAAAGAAAAATCCAGAGAAACAAATATGATAAAACATTAAGATATATTCACTAAGGGTGGTAAATATACAGCTGGTTGTTATACTGTTTTATGAAAGTTGATAGACACAAGACCATTTAAAGATTAAAATGCTAACAATTTACTCTTTGGTTAATGAGTTAACAGCAACGGCATTGCATCTGAGATATCAAGCACATACCTATGATAAAAGTTATTTTTGGTCTTTTAGAAAAGTGTTCTTAGAATATGCAAATAAAGTAACCAACTTCATCTGTGAGCTGACTTCTGCTCTAACAGCTTTTCTAATTTTTCATTCTTGCTGAGAAATGAACAGCAAAACACATGAGAGTTTTTATTATTTTATTTCTTCTACAACTCTAAGTGGAATAATTCCCGTAAAACAATTGTATTTTTCAGAATTCAAAGGACTAGATCCTTGTGCATTCTATACATTTCAGACTACTCTAAATACGTTTTGAAATACTCAAAGAATTACTGCACATTTATCATACTTAACTTACAAAGGGCTTTTTGTCAAAGTTGGGTTCTTCAAATATTTCATTAATAAGACTGTCAAGATCATCTTCTTTCTCAAATGTTTCTGCTGATCTGAAAACAAAATAGCTGAAGCTTAAGTACAGATAAAGTCAGTATCAGAAGAATTTTGCTTAAATAGTCTAATATTAGAGTTGATAAGAGAAGGATATATATGATGTTAACAAATTTTTCCCTCTATGGACATAGCTGAAGACTGTTGAGACAAAGATGTAGTTTATCAGGTAAAAATTCACATACTATGTTACTATTTCACACTTGAAATAAGTCACTTAAAGCTATATGTTATATTCAAGAGAAATCTGGGCATGCGCTTTTCTCACTTATGGACTTAAAGAACACAAAATACGTACAATTATAAGTAGAACCTGAGAATTATAAACAAAGATAATTTTAATGAGTCTACTTTTTTCCCTGAGAGTTCCACCATAAGTCAAATAACCATATCTTTTTACTACAGGAGCTAAAGGTTATATAATTAAATGATCAATATTAAAAAAAGAGCAATATTCACTTGACAGAATATCTCAACTACCTTTCTACTTTGTGCAGGGAATTTCACAGAATTATTGATACAAACTGTTATTGCACAAAACCTCTATTTAATAGCTAACATTTACTGAATACTTACAATGTAGATGAAGAAGCAGGGACTGAGATTCAGAAACTCGCCCAAGGTCATACAACTAGTGGGAGGAGAGACTTGGAATTGAATCTAGGGCAGTCCGGACACCTAACACTAAACAAGATGAGCTCTTTTTAGAGTTTATATGTTACAGATGCTTCACATCAACTTTGTAACTTCATTAGACCATTAAAATATTTTAGAAAACAAGTTTTTTAGTGAGACTCTAACTTTAGAAATGTATTTACTGTGAAAATTCTTAACTTCAGGATTATACTCCCTGTTACTGCTTGGAGTAATTAACCCAATGTAAGAAAATCCCGATAGTGCTGCTTAATACTGAAAGCCTGATTCCATCTACCTCCAGGTTTGCCTCTTCAGTTGCTCTCTTTTAACCTTAAAGTCTTCCGCCCAGTACTGGATTGTTCTCTTGACTTACAAGTATGCACAAGACTTACTCTTTAGAGAAACACTTCAAAAATCTCTATGGAGCTGCTACCTTCTTACTACCAAAGTCAATCTACTTTCTTACAGGTATATTGGATAGTGATCCAGATGAGGGTTTCTCAACCATGGAACTACTGACATTTGAGGCCACATCATTCTTTGGTGTGTGTGTGTGTGTGGCGGGAGAAGTAGGGCTGTTGTGCATTGTATGATATTTTCCAGTATGCCTAACTTCTACCCAATAGATGCCAGTAGCCTGCATATACACTCTTCCCCCATTGTGACAATAAAAAAAATGTCAACACATTACCCAATGGCTCTTGAGTGGTAAAATCCTCACTGGCTGAGAACTACTGACCTACTTTAAACTATTTAACCTCTCTGAACCTCAGATATTTTCTATGTAAACAGAAGATACAGACAACTATTTATAACTTCCTCCAGGTGTAATATTCTATCTCTGGCCTCTATATCCCTCAACTACATTGAAACTCTTCTCTCAAAGGTCAATACTGCTCACATCACTAAATTTAATGGCCCTTTTCAGTTCTAATCCTCTGACACTGTTAGGTACCAATTCCTTTAATTTCTTTTATGACAGCAGGTTGCTAAGTTGTCCTCTTCAAATTCTCTCCTCTTTTAGTTTTCACAAATACTTTTTGGGTTCTCATCCCTCATGCAGTTTCACAATTTCAAGAATCAGATGCACTCAAACTTCATCAAACCAATGAATACTATTAGGGATCCAAACTTACATAAGATTCTGGTCTGTTATAAAATTTCATGATGCATACAATTGCCTATGCTTTATTGTAGAAATGCCATCATTTTAATGAGAACTCATACAAATTTTAGAGGACTGTATAACTTTTTTAGTCTTTTTTTTTTTTAAGATTTTATTTATTTATTTGACAGAAAGAAACACAGCTAGGGAGGGAACACAAGCAGAGGGACTGAGAGAGGGAGAAAGTAGGCTTCTCGCTGAGCAGGAATCCTGATGTGAGACTTGATCCTCGGTCTCCAGGATCATGACCTGAGCCAAAAGCAGCCACTTAACCAACTGAGCCACCCAGGCGCCCCTCTTTTAGTTTTTTGATGCTATAATACAATAATCTTTTTTAAAAGTTTATTTATTTATTTTTTTAGTAATCTCTACACCAAATGTGGGGCTCAAAACTCACAACTTTGAGATCAAGAGTCACATGCTTTTCCAACTGAGCCAGCCAGATGTCCTTATAATACAATAACCTTAATCAAAGGTTAATAAACATTTATTGGTCTCCTCCCAGCTTTGCTTCTTATATTGTAATCTTGATCAAAAATATAGTTTTTGTCAAAAATAAATTAAAAAAAGAGTGGAAACCTACAATTAAATGTGAAAGGTATATATAAAAGCTTATCTCTAGGTCTACAATATCCTGGTAGATTTGGAAATATGACCTTGGGCAAGTTAACTCTTTTACTAAGTCTTCGTTTGGTCAGTGAAAGGAGGATAATAATATTATTTACATCATAGGGCCGGGGAGAGTAAATGAAATAACATACAAAGCACTTAGCATATAGAAAGGACTCAATAAATGTTGGCTATCATTATAACTATTATCTAGGAGGTTATGATATTATCTGTAAATATTCCCATCTGTATCATCCTGAACCACTTTGGTCCTATTCCAGTTCAACTCACAGCAGTTTTTTTTTTTTTTAAACCAATCACATACTTTTCTTTATTATTTTGAAGACTTCAACCACTTGTATATGTTTTGATCTCTTACATTTGCTGTTGTTCCTGGTATCCAGATGTTGCATGGTCATTTATTTTATTATTTGCAGACCTATCACTTCTAATAGACAATTTCAGTATTTTAACTCTTATAAGGGAAAGAGGTAACAGCTGCATCGCTATACAATTGGCAGATATCTCCTGTTAATAAATTCATAAGAGAAATCGGTTCCTAAGTCAGTCAATCCGAGAAAGACAATTATCACATGATGTCTCTGATATGAGGAATTTGAGAGGCAGGGCGGGGGTTCAGGAGGGAAAAAATGAAACAGGATGGGACTGTTGAGGGAGACAAACCATAAGAGACTCTTAATCTCAGGCAACAAACTGAGGGTTGCTAGGGGGGGGTGAGAGGAAAGGGATAGGGTGGCTGGGTTGTGGACACTGGGGAGGGTATGTGCTGAGGTGAATGCTATGAACTGTGTAGGACTGATGATTCACAGACCTGTACCCTGAAGCAAACAATACATTATATGTTAATTTTTAAAAAATAATACAATTGATTTCTGTTAAGTTGATCTTAAATCCTGAAATTTTGATAAATTTATCAGGCCTCACAACTTTCCTACGTAGTACATGGTTCTCTAAAAACATGTCATTTGCATATATTAAATTTTG
Organism: Spilogale gracilis; assembly: GCA_004023965.1. Lineage (NCBI taxonomy): Eukaryota > Metazoa > Chordata > Mammalia > Carnivora > Mephitidae > Spilogale > Spilogale gracilis. The sequence continues at coordinate 119,824 of PITA01000349.1, read as the reverse complement.
TTCTTTTCAGAGCTTTAAAAAAAAAAGAAAGAACAGTAAATCGGTTCCTAATTTTTAAAGACCAATTTTGGTTCATGATAAAATTTTTTATATTTGACATTCTATACCAGGTAGGGATAGTATTTGGGTATGAGGTTTAGGGCCCTTGCTGCTGTTTTTCTGCATAATTTACATTTATAACTACATTACCAAACGAAAAGTTTCAACACGTGAATAAAAACAGTACTGGTTTGCTACAGCTTTTATAAATGTATCACTGAAAAATCTGATGTACTAAGGTGAGGTTCGGGATGCTACAAACATTATGGATGGATTTCAGTACTGCAATTAACAGGCTATGGAGAGAGGCATACAAGGACATGTTCTTGAAAAGGATCCACCTTAGCAGACCTTTCCATTTTGAGCAGCCTGCTACAAGACATCTATCCCTCTGCACACTCCCTCTCCTAAGATGAACAGGCTCTGGAAGGCTCCTTGATAAGTTCTCTCCTACCCTCAATGAATGAATAAAAAGAACAAAAGAAACTGCAAAGTAACACTGCTGTGGGATGGGGATGGTGGATGTATAGGGAATGAGTACACAAAGACCTCCAGCATGCAACACAATAACATACAAACTAATGAGTGATATTTGCATAACCATTCAGTCAAGAAAGCATTAACCTCTTCAAAGTAGTTATTTTAGTTGGCTCTACATTTGATTTTTAGAATGCTGCCTAGTATTCAACTAGAACTTCTGTTTCTGAATTTTAGAATCTTTTCGGTGTTCTTATCTCCCAAGGATTAGTTTTTATAAACAAATGCCATTATAGGTTAAGTCTGATAAACTGGGTACCAAGGTTGTTGGGTAAATACTTCCTGAGAAATCATGCACACTAACAGCAAGACCAAACAAAACCAAACCACAGATGCAGGCATAAAATGACAAGAATGATTTTCTTGGGCTGTTCCAAATCTGCCTTTGTGTAATTTCACAAACATTTCCAACAGAGTTACTGCAGAGGCTCCCAAATCATCACTTTGAAGGACAATACTCATTCTGATGAAACAATTTTGACCTTTTGGGATTGAGGAGAAAATGAGAGGAAAAGGAAGTCCTATTATTTTATGATTATACGGAATCAAAGAGATTAACACATTTGAAAGGTAGTTTTTTTTTTTTGGATCAAACCCCAGAATACTTAAGAAATCTTAAATTTCAGTTTGGATGCCTGAGATTCCCTGGGACCTTACCTGAGGGCCACGGGGAGAAGGTAGGTGGTTGGATTAACACAGGGTTCAGAACAATTAACCATTTATCATAAATGTAATCTCATTCAATTCTCTGAGTTAAACAACAACAACAACAGCTAATGATGACAAAGAATAAAACGGAAATTGTTTTCTCCAATAACTGGCCCAAGGATTATTCTGTCTGGGAACGGGGTCAGAGGTGTTCGGCTGAGGTTCTCTGTGGGAACGAACGCCGTGGAGGGGGGGCGCGGACGGATGAGAACCGCTCAGGCTGACAGAGCTGGTCAGAAAGGCGTTCTCGGAGCTCACGGAAGGGCCCGTCAGCTGCACCTTTCTTTTCCCACCTCCATTAGGTTCCCCGGGGCTCCGTCTGGGTGAGAGACCGGGGAGGGCTCTCACGGGCGGGCCTAGCTCACCGGGGCTTTCCCGGGTTGCCGAATTGGGCCTTGGTCAGAGGCCTAAATCCTCCTGGACAGGGAGCTGTGGTGTGCGCTGTCCCGGAGGTGGGAGGCTGAGGATCTGGGCCCGACTAGGGACAACAGCTGGAGATCGCGGGCAGTGGGCGGCTTCAGGGAGTGGAGCAGGCTTTACCCGGACAGCTCACCCCTCCCGCCTGTTAACCTGAGATTCTCTTTCGCCTCGGCTCGCTTCCGGTCATTGCTGAGGATGCCGCCGCCGCAGCCTCTGGGCCGCTCGACCATGCCCAGTTTCTGTGGGTCTGGTCTGCAAAATTTGGACTCGACTTCATCCAAGAGCTCATCCAAGTCCTTCGCCATCTTGAAACGTTACGTCTTTCCCGGTTCTCGCTGCGGCAGCCGCGGGCGGTTTCCAGGGGCAACGCGGGGATCCGTGGAGGGCGCCGCGCCTGCGCTCGGCGTTCCAAGGTGTTCCAAGGCGGCCCAGGCGCCCGCGAGGCTGTGGGGCTAACGCCGCGAGCAAAAGGACGCGGTGGGTCCGCGACCTCTGGTGGCGAAGGGTTGCCCGCACGGCCAGAGGTCAGAGCTGTCCCTTTCTGCATGACTTCGCGACGCTTTGCTTTTCCGCGTTCCAGATTGGCGCGTTTTGCCCCATCTCCCCCTCCTGGGCCCAGGTTGTAACCACAATCACACGACCCCGTAGCTCCCTCATGCATTCCTTTTACGGCCCCATTGGGGGTCCCCGTTGTATTCCAACCGCTCATAAATTCCTTAAATAATCTGTGGAAAAAGCTGGGGAGAGCTATCTAGAACGAAAGCAGTACCGGCAGCAAAAAAAAAAAAAAAAGCTACCCCTACCGTAGTCGGCAGGATTCGAACCTGCGCGGGGAGACCCCAATGGATTTCTAGTCCATCGCCTTAACCACTCGGCCACGACTACTGCTGTTGTTAATTTTGGCAGTGAAATCTATGTAGACTCTTCACACAAATGTCTACGCTGTAGCAGGTATGTTTTGATGGGGAGAAAATCATTATAAAGCTGTTCGGTTAGAGCTCAGATTTGAATTATACGGCTTTAGTAATATTAGCTTTTTGAGATACTCTTCAGGCATATGCCGTCCAACCCAAACCTTTTATTTTCTATCAGGAAAAATTGAGTTCTAGTCAGATTTCTAGTTAAGAGTCAGAAAACAGGAGGGAGGGAAGAAAGTCTGATACTGTCGTACACTGGCTTTCTCAGCAATAGAGCCATTTCCAGGAGGGAATCTGGAACCTAGGGGCGTCTGTACACCTCTAGGCTTTCTTGCTTGGCTCTCAGCCGCATCCTTTCACCTCTCTCCCGGACAAGCAGCTCCCAGGATTCTCTTTTCTTGGACAAAGCACTAAAATGCTATTATTACCCACCAATTTAAAATCACTACTCAGGATCGGACTGTCCCATCGTGCTCTAAAGCTCTACTTTCAAAAGTGCAATGAGTGACACAAATGCAAGTTTTTCTTATTTAATGATATTTCTGTAAATACCACAGTGTAACCTGAACTTTGAGTATTTCTCAAGTGGGGTAGCAAAGAGGTTGGCACTCTTGGAAACTCTGAAAATAGTTTGATCCAAACGATTTAATCACTTCATTCATTTGGTTTGTTGTGTGTCCAAAATGTCTTTAATGTCCCTCAAGAAAAAAATGCAGGCAGTAGTGTGCTGGAGCGAATGGTACATGCTCACTTAGAGCCCACCTTTACATTTTTACGCATTTTGGAAGCCAATTGTTAAATGCAACTATTAATTAAAACTAAATTATATAAACTTACAATTAAACTAATGACATTAAAAACAAAAGTAATACTCAAAGTTCACTGTAGTCTAGTTATTTCCCCACATTTTATTATAATTTATACTGTTGAGGTTAGTTATATCTATTGTGTCTGAAATACTATAGAATGGGTTCTTACCGTGAATCTGTCCTCAACTTCCCATTCAGGGATGTCACTTGGGTAGTTTGAAATCAGCCTTCCTGGGTATATTTACATCAGGGACATTGCAAATGTTATAAAACATGGCTTTAAAAAAATAATTTAATTGAATTTTTTCAGTGTTCCAAGATTCATTACAAAATTTTTTTTCCTCCTTATGAGCTGGTTGTCAATGATCTACCTGCAACCACTGATGTTATTATGAGACCAACTTGAATATTCTCAGGAAGGCAACACTCTTATCTGTAGGGCTGCTCTGTTTTAGCGTGCAGCTTTGTTTTAGCCATAAGACTCCTGACATATGTCTGATTTCCTACTCAGTTTTTTTAAGTTATAATTTTTTTCCCTCCAAGTTGCCTTGCTCGGTAATGGTACTTGGAACTGGCCTCCAGCAGAAAGACAGGAGTAAACCATTTGATATTGAAGTTGCCCTTGCAACATGAGCTTCAGGGGGAGTAATGCATAGTTACCATCCGGTTTAACAAGCTTAAATTAATAATTTGATTTTTCTCTAGAAATGGTGAAATCTGAGGTGGTATGGCTAGTAGTTGAGAGACTATTAGCATGTAGAAGATTGGCATGTAGAAGATTTGCATGAAGGACTGTGAAAAGTTAAAAGCGGAAATGCTTGTCATTGTATTTTGTTTGTATGAATATAAGAAAATATTGGAGCTTGTTTCCTTCTTCCACTCCCATCATCCTTTTAGTAAAATACCACGTGTAGATAGATCATCCAGGGGTTGGTGCTTTGAGAATTTTGTTTACAGCTCATTTGACTCTTCATTGGGCCTCTTGACTTGAATGGTGTTGTATTTCTGGTTTGCCTTAGAGAGAGAAAACAAGTTCAGTGTCTACAAGAAGTGTCGCATATCACATATGTGTGTGTCTATGTGATAAGCTGTAAAATGATAAGATAGTGGAGTAGTAAAGATCTCTAGATGTCAGGAGTGAGGCCAGGTGTGCTTTAGTGGACTGTAAACAACGGAAGTAGATAGACTTGATGACTGTATCCATAGCTTTAGAAGATTCTGCCTTCCTGCAATTCACAGATTTTCTAAAAAAAAAAATACTGTTATATGTTTCTTTGGTATTTTCTTTTTTGTTTTCCAAAGTGAGGGATCTTATTTATTACCTCTACAGTTGCTCATATGTGTAGATAGGGAAGTAAATTCCTTGTCCCCCTAAGTCTTCCACAGCTTTGGAAAGCACGCCTAGTGTCAGATGTTTCGTAAAGGAGCATAGCCAAGTGTTTTCCGATGAGACAATTATTAAACATGCTAAAAGGAGCATGCTGTGCATCATTACATTGCTTAGTATTCTAAGAAAGTATTGTAGGAAAAAGGTGTCCAGAATAAGAAAACAAAGCCCTGTCGGCCTTTCCAAGTAACTGCAGAAAGCTCTGAGCCTGCCTTCTTGCTAGCACCATTCGAAATGAGTTAAGGATGGTGATACAGCTGGTTCTGTTGTCCCACACAGCTCCAGGCCAACCCCTTCGGTTACAAGGTGTTTTATAATCCTCCTGGCTATTCACATAATGAATTGCAAGGCCTCTTTAAATTCCCATGTACTTGGGTTTAATTTTCCCAGCCCTGCTTTACTCCCACACATCCCAGACCTTCTAAAATGAACATCTACTGCTGGGAGTGACGATTATGTGAAGGAAGGCATCCTCCCAGAACAATTGCCAGCCCCCCAGCAGCTGACGCTGTGGAAGAAACTGAATAGCAGTGAGGCGGCTCCGGTTCTTTTAAGTGGCCCCTCAGTTAGGCCTCGATGTCGTGTAGGTAAATTGAGTCCAGAGCATGCAGAATCTTTATTGGAATTCGTGCACTCATCTCTCACAGCTGTGGAGAGTTTAGACTAATCACAACCCTCACTGGGATACTATCATCTTCGTAATTTGAAAAAGGATCAGGAGCCTGCAGGCTTGGAACGTCTTGAGAAAACTCTGGCCCTGAAATACATCATCACACGTGGGAGACACCACTTGCAGCATCATCACAGAGAGCTTAAGAATGCCGAAATCAAGTATTTTTCTGGCGTGATTTCACATGGCCTGAGAAATCTGAGAACTGTTTTTTAAAAAAATCTTTTTACTGCAAAACAGATTCTTTCCTCTTCCATCAACCCCCTTGCTGTCAATGGGTCTGATGTCAGGTGCCAGAAATGAGCATAGCCTTTTAATGATAACAATACCAAGGTTAACATGGCCACCAGGGACTCTCTCAAAAATCTGCTAGGGCATATTTTGATCCACAGACACGTTCCGAAGGCGTGCACCTTCTTAGTCTTTCCAGTCTCAGTACATTTCTCTTCAGCAGCCTGGATAAAGCCTGTCATTTTTTGCCAGGCCTTCTCATGCTTGGGGCCCCTTGGACACTATTTTTCATTGACCCCATGTGTCCATATGGCAGAGCTAGGTTCAAAGTTGGGATTTGAGAAGCAGCCTCTGACAGCACAGAAGCCTAGTGAACTATGGTCATTTGTTCAAGAGGCTAGTATTCACAGATGTGCTCTAAGAGTGTAATACAATTTTTGGCCCCACCCGACTAGATATTTTATTACCATCTATATAGCAACCAACAAACAAATCAGCCTGAGAAGGTAAGTGCTAATTTATGTGGCTCAAACCTGTCAACTCTTTGAGGAGTCAGTAGGCTAGCCTTTCTTTTGGGTCTTGAGCATTAAAATGTGCCTTTCAATCCTACAGTCCTGGGAATACAGCTCCCTCCTCCCTCCTCCTTGTTTCATATTAGTTTTTGCTTTATGATCTTCAACCCTCAGAAAGTTAATCCTGATTCAAGAGAAAGAAAGAAAGAACTGACGGGAGAACTCTGTGGGATGGGGAGTAGGAATTACAGCTAGGTGTCAGAGTGAAAGCAAAGGGAGAACCACACTGACAGAGGCAATCAGAAATGTCTCTAGGCCTGGGCTTAGGTTTCGTGCCCATCCGTTTTTGGTCCCCTGACTGGCCTTTTAGGGAGGAGCCAGGGTTTTAAGCAGACCAGTTAGCTCTTTTTTCTCAATCACATTTCCACATGTCAACCAATCTATGGCTTTAAAAAAAGATGCCTGTAGGTTTCTGCAAATCCAAAAGTTCTCCACAGCCACAGAAAACTCATGGTAGTCTCTAAGGATAAAGCCAACACAGCTGTCTCCCTTACAGTGAACCGCCCAAGGAATATTTGGAGGCTGGAAAGGACTTTAATGATTATGTATAAAACTCTTCCATTTTGGGGTGCCTGGGTGGCTCAATTGTTAAGGGTCTGCCTTCTGCTCAGGTCATGATCCCAGGGTCCTGGGATCAAGCCCTAACTCTGGCTCCCCACTCAGTGGGAAGCCTGTTTCTCCCTCTCTCACTCCCCCTGCTTGTGTTCCATCTCTAACTGTGTTTCTCTCTGTCAAATAAATAATAAAATCTTTAAAAAAACAAAACAAAAACTCTTCCATTTTTTAGAAGGAACAATCAAGGCAAGCATTGAAACAAATTAGAAATTCTTTGATTATTAAGATATTTTCACTGCAACCATTTACATTGTCTTATTTTAATTATCATCCTGGTTATTCTGGATAAGACTCTTTCTAGTGGCCATGACGTTGGTGATATAAGTTTAATATGAAATTCCCACACTTTGGAACACTTTCATGCCTGCATTGACATATCAATAAAAACAACTCTTATACCTTCACGTTCTTAATCTCTGATTGTCTGTGGCACTCCAATGTACTCACCTCTTTATAGTTTAGTGATTATGTCTAGACCTCATATTACATATGAGGACACAGGCTCTTTGAAGGACCGAGACTATAATTGATGCGTGCCTGTTTCTCCTGTAGTGCCCAGGAAGGGATGGCGAAGTATGGCTTTTGAAAACATCTAAGCCGAAATCCCATTATAACAGTACTTTTGGGGGGCAGGGAAACCCCACTGTATTCTAACAGTAAGGCTGACTCTCTGACCTGTGACATAGAACCCTGTAGAAATTGTGAGTTCTTTCTTTCCCCAATTCTCCTTTCTTACTAATATGGGCAAAAAATGGTCTTTTCAAGCCATAGCAGCTCTTGGCTAAAGGAGAATGAGTCTTGTTGAGCATGCAGGGAGGTCTTACTTTAAGAGAGACTGTGGGGGCCACAGGGGAGGGCCAGAGCAGATCTAGAACTCTGGGAGGGCAAGGTCTGGCTTCATCTTTGCACCCCTAGTGTGAGCATGTGCCTGGCGTGTGAATAAAAGGACAGATTTCTTTCATAGAAGCAGGAGCATGTTTTCTGGCTTCCCTCTCCCCAGCACAAAACCAACTCAGACTACATGTGACCAGGTTCTATAAGATATTTATCATTTATTGGCTGAACATCATTGATTGCTTTGATAGTTTCTGTTTGCCTGCTGGGCTGTAGGTACTGAAATATCTCACCTGCAAGATGAACCCCAGCAGCCTCTGAGCCAACCCAGAACTTGCTCACTGTTTATCATGGTTTGATCTAGAATTGGTCCGGATGGCCACAGTGCTCTCTGTCCCATGAAGCTCTGTGTGGTGGACTTCTCATCTACCTTTAGATTGAACTGTTTCCATTCCTGAGCCGCAACTTTTTCCAAACCCCAAATCCTTGTCCAGGGCTGCAGTAGTCTGCTAGGGCTGCCAATAACAAATTGCCACAAACTTGGTGGCTTAAAACAACAAAATTATTCTCTCAGTTCTGGAGGCCAGAAGGCTGAAACCAAGTTGTGGGCAGCAGGATCACACTCCCTCTGAAGGTTCCAAGGAACAATCTGTTCTTTGCCTCTTCTCATTTCTTGTGGCTATTAGCACTTCTTGGCTTGTGGCTTTATCACTCCAATCTCTGCTTCTGTCTTCATGTGGCCTTCTCCTCTGCGTCTTCTCTTGTGTGTCATTTTTTTTTTTTTTTTTTTT
>PITA01000349.1:0-111194 GCA_004023965.1 Spilogale gracilis | reverse complement strand
GCCTCCCATAGTGTGTCAATTTTAAGACATGTGATTGCCTTTAAGGCCCTACCAGATAATCCAGGATGAGCTCCTCCTTTCAAGATCCTTAATTACATCTGCAAAGACCCCTTTTCCAAATAAGGCAACATTCATAGATTCCAGGGATTTGACATGGATATCTTTTGTAGGGCTATCTCTTAACTTACTACAAAGACCCCAACAAACTCTTGGACCATGCTGGCTCCTTGCCTCTTTTGGTTATGGCTGAAGTTATGCTGCAATGTGAATGAGTCTGTCTGGAATCAGATTCTGTCACCCACTTGACTATGAATATCTCCACAGCTCACATTCTTATTTCCTTTCCATGCCTCCACTTCCAACCCCTTGGGTTTAAGTGTCAGGCTGGATCATCTCCAAGCTTGCCTTTGAATACTGTCAGTTTTGCCTGGTGGGCTCTTTTCATATAAACAAGCTCCAGGTCAGGTCAGTTCTCCTAGCCTGAGCCACATTGCAATGGTTTCTATCCTCTTGTGAGCCTGGCATTGAGGTGTCAGCGTGTCTCAGGGCAATGATCATGTTGGGCATAGTAGTCTCATATCTATAATATAATGTATTGGATACCTACCATATCCCGAGCTCTTTTTATAACCTATTTCATTTAATTGTCACACCTGAAGAACTAGGGACAGAGAGGTAAAGTTACTTGTCCAAAGTCATACAGCCTGGGTTTTGAAATTGGGTCTCACTGCAAAACTCATGTTCATTTTATCATGCCATACTATATCTTACATGTTTTCATTATTTATCTCAAGGTTATCTTTTCTCCTCCACATTAAAAAAAAACAAAACCACATACACACAACTGAGGCAAGGGTAGGAATTTGCTTTAACTTGATCTTCTAATTACTTATAAGGACTTGGCTGACAAATTCATCCAACCAGACAACTTAATTCTTAAATCTTATCTGTGGGGGATCTGTTCAGTTCAGGATCTTTGAGTGTATATAAGTTCATATGACGCTTGCCAGTGTGTGTTATTGTATAGTTATTACCGTACTCCTGTCTGTGTAGAATCTTTCTTAACATTCTCTAGCAACCATCCTGTGTACACACAGAAGATGAGAGGTGAGTGTGAAGGAAAATGCTAACAAGTTCAATCAGCTAGGAAAAGTTTAAAAACCTATTCCAAAGAAGAAGTTTTGCAAAGAATTTATACAGTGGCTTCTGATGGAAATCCAGACCAAGATCTATGCCCTGAGTACAGTTAGATTAAAATTCTTTGAACCAATAGCAATTTGTCACTTGTCTTTGCTAGCTTAGGTTTTGGATCTAGCTCTGTTACTGGGTTATGTCTTAAATGAGACATTGAAACTTCTTGTTTTTCAGTCTCCTTATCTGTAAGTTGTGGCCAGTAAATACCTGATATGCTTCCATACTTTAGCTTTCTATGGTATAATAGACTAAAAGCAATATGAAAAAAATTTGAAGAGAGGCAGTGAAATGAAGGGGCACGTGCACCCTGATGTTCATAGCAGCAATGTCCACAATAGCCAAACTGTGGAAGTTTGGCTGAGATGTCCTTCAACATAGGAAGGGATAAAGAAGATGTGGTTCATATATTCAATGGAATATTATTCAGCCATCAGAAAGGATGAATACCTACCATATGCATCGACATGGATGGAACTGGAGGGGATTATGCTAAGTGAAATAAGTCACTCAGAGAAAGACAATTTCATATGGTCTCGCTCATATCTGGAACATAAAGAATAGTGCGGAGGACCGTAGGTGAAGGGAGGGAAAACTGGATGGGAAGAATTCAGAGAGGGAGATAAACCATGAGAGACTCTGGACTCTGGGAACCAAACTGAGGGTTACAGAAGAGAGAAGAGTGGGGGATGGGGTAACTGGGTGATGGGCATTAAAGAGGGCCTGTGATGAGCATTAGGTATTATATGCAACTAATGAATCATTGAACACTACAACAAAAACTTATATTGCACTATATGCCGGCTGATTGAACATAACAAAAAAAGAAAAATAAAAACATTTCAAGTTTCTTAATCTAAAGGAAACATAGTTTAATGAAAGGCAGTGTGCCTGGGTTGCAATCTCATTTCCTGTTTACTCGCCAAGGATGGTGGGTACCCGAAGGTGTTGCTTATCTTCTCTGATTGTCAGTTTCTCTGCTTGTTAAAAAATGGGGTCACTAATATAGAACTTATCCCACTACCCTGAGATCATGACCTGAGCCCAAATCAAGAGTTGGATGCTTAACCAACTGAGCCACTCAGGCACCCCAAGAATATATTTTAGGTGACTGTGTAGTATGCACATACATCTCTCTGCCATCTACCAATCATCTGTCTAATCATCTACTTACTTACCTTGGCAAGGAGGTTGTGAGGGCTAAATGGGAGCTCAGGATGGAGACCACAGAAGTGCAGAGCTGCTGAGAGAGCCCGGATGGCCTCTAATGTTGAGCCTAAGAGGAAAAGAACATCTTCACTGCCTTGTAGCTCTCTGGCTTGTCTAGTGTTTCCTCCCCAAAGTCAGGACGTTTTGTATTTTGCATTTTGTAACAGACAGGTTATTGGACCAAGCAGAGAGGAGTTACTTTTATCACTCTATTTATCTATATTTATTTATTTTTTTTAAAAAAATTATTTATCTGATAGACAGAAACAGAGCTAGAGAGGGAACACAGGAGAGGGAGTGAGAGGGAGAAGTAGGTTTCCCGCCAAGCAGGGAGCCCAGTGCGGGACTCGATCCTGAAGCTCGGTCCTGGGGTCCTGGGACTCAGTCTTGAGACTCCAGGATTATGACCTGAGCTGAAGGCAGAGGCTTAATGACTGAGCCACCCAGGCCACCACTTTTATCACTTTAAAACAAACCTACACATCAGTGACAACTTTGCTTGAGCCTTGGGGAGGGGCGCAACATGGAAGTTAAGTCTTCTGATAGGAAACAAGCAAGTGAGAAGGGATCCTCGAAATATCCCTGTAGGAAAAAATAAAAAAGAAAAGAAAAATCCCTGTGAGGGCACAGAGAGCAGGAGAATGATGTTCCAGTGGGATTAAGTAAGATAAAACATATATTTATTGCACAAAACCCTTTCTGTTGAATCCAGCTGCTCCCATCTAATTTAGTCTCCTCCATCACTAAACCCGAAAATATCCTCTAACTGGTTTCCCTGCCCATAGACACTCTTTCTTCAATCAAATCAGTATGCTTGCACTCCTGGCAATCTTCTTAGAACTGAAGGCTTCAGACTTTTTGATCCCGATTTACAGTAAGAAATATTTTTTTATTTAAGATCTTATGTATTTATTTGAGAGAGTGTGTGCGAGCAGCTGAAGGGGGGCGTGGTGGTAGAGCTGAGGGAGAGGGAAAAGCAGACTTGGTGCTTGGAGCTTGGAGCCCAAGGTGGGGCTTGATCCCACTACCCTGAGATCATGACCTGAGCCCAAATCAAGAGTTGGATGCTTAACCAACTGAGCCACTCAGGCACCCCAAGAATATATTTTAGGTGACTGTGTAGTATGCACATACATCTCTCTGCCATCTACCAATCATCTGTCTAATCATCTACTTACTTACCTGTATGTTACCTATCTAAAGTGAGACAGAAGTTTTATAAAATTGTATTTTAATCTATGTGAGATGTATTCTAATATTTTCTATTCCAATCTGTTCTATTTAAAAAAGTGCTAGTTAAAACCTACTTAAATAGATTCCGTGACCTACTAGTATAGTAACCCACAGTTTGAAGTGTTGTGTTTTTAGGGCATTGCTCTGATGATGACCTTAGTTTCTTACTAAATCTCTAATTTAACCTTACATTGCCTGCCGTATGAAGTCCAGGCACCTAGTTCCTTGTCAGATTCACTTCCCATTACTCCTGGAAGGAGGCATTAGAGTGTAGTGGGGGCTTTGGAGTCAGATGGGCCACAGCTGAAAGCTGGTCAAGGTGCTTACCAGTGCTGCGACCTTGAACAAGTTAACAATTTTTTGTATCCCTGCACTCTTACCTGTAAAAGGCAATAATGGTGCCTACCCCATCAGGCTGTTGTGAGTGTCAGATGAGAAGGCACACAGTAAGTACTCAGTAAATATTAGCAGTGTGGTGGTTCTGTCCAGTATAGGCTTCCGTTTCTAACATACTCCATTATTGGGAGTATACTTTCCAGAAGCATTGGTTGTCCTCCTCTATCTGTTCATTTGCTCATTCCATTACTCCTTCCCTGACTGTACTGTTTTTTTTTTTAGGGGAATCTCATCAATCCTTTATTATTCAGCTAAAATGAGACCATGTTAGTCTCCCCTGACCAGTCAATGTGACTTTTCTCTTGAGTATCTCTAGCCCCATAACTACATTTTGGCACTTGTTGTTGTTATTGTTGGTCATAGTTTTTTCTAATGTCCCTTATGGTGAGATCCACGAGGGTGAGTTCATCTTATGTGTCCTTTCCCAGTGTACCCAGCAGAAATAATATGTTGAATGATTAATTATGTAAAATTGCCACTTGCTATAAGAAGTGAGATGAGTAAGTCTCCAAGTTTCCCAGTTAATATAGAATGTTTGATACTGTGTATCTAACTGAGAATGTCTTGCCTACCTTATATTTTTAATTGCACGAGAAAGAAATTAAAATTATCCTTGGTTGATCTGAACTCTTCATATAATCACAAATTGCCCATGTAAAGGACTAGCTTATGGCCGGTTTTATATCAGTGACATCAGTACTGTTAATGATTGTCATTCCCAGAACTATCTTGTGTGCATGTGTGTATGTGTCCTCTAATTCTTTTTTTTTTTTTTTTAAGACTTTATTTATTTGACAGAGAGAAATACAGCTAGAGAGGGAACACAAGCAGGGGGAGTGAGAGAGGGAGAAGCAGGCTTCCTGCAGTGCAGGGAGCCCGATGTGGGACTCGATCCCGGGTCTCCAGGATCATGACCTGAGCCGAAGTCAGTTGCTTAACCAACTGAGCCACCCAGGCACCCCTGTGTCCTCTAATTCTTATAACAATGAACAGTAGGAGAAATGAGTTAGCAAAATAACATATGGGTATAGTTCTAGATGAATCCTGGCTTAAGAATACAGAGTGGCGGTTATGAGTAGAGGTTCCACACCTAAACCTCCTGAATTTAAACCCAATTTAAATGGAATTCATCAATGTCTGGCTGTGTTATTTAACCTAGTTAATCTTAAGTGCTTCTATTCCTTTTCTGTAAAAATGGGGACTAATGATAGTTCTTTCACTGTTAGGACTATTATGAGGATTCAGTGAGCTAATCCATGTGAAGGACTTAAGCCATGTCTGTTCAGCATCTACTAGTGGAACACTATGCATATCCTATGTCCCAGAAATTCCACTTCTAAGTATATATCCAGTATATATGAGTACATGTATTAACCAGTTTACCAAAGACATGCACTAGGATGCTCATAGTTGCAGGATTTATAATGGGGCCAAACTGGAAGCTATGTGAATACCCATCAAAAGTGGAATGAATAAAATAAATTGTAGTATATTTATGTAATAGAATTTTTTTGGTGATAGAATATTATACAGCAACAGGCAAAACTAAGAAACAGGATAGTAACCATGCTAGTTGGGGAGAATGACTAGCAAGTAGCATGAGGAGGGTTTTCTGGAGGTGCTGGAAATGTTGTGTTCCCTGTTGTGGTCCTGACTATGTGGGTGTGCTCAGCTGATGAAACTTCACCAAGCTCTATATTTGTGATTTGCGTACTTTTCTGCATGTAATTTATTTTAAAAAGTTTTTTAAAAGTACATGGTGAATGAAAAGTGCTTAATGCATGTCAGATGATATTATTATTATTATTATTATTATTATTATTATTATTATTATTTGCCAGAAAGACTAGGTTTTGAGTGCTGGTTTTGTGGTCATTGAGGCTAAGGAGTCTTTTAAATCTTCCTTTCTGGGGCACTTGGGTAGCTCAGCGGTAAAGCATCTGTCTTCAGTTCAGGTCATGATCCCAGGGTTCTGTGATCAAGCCCCACATTGAACCCCACATTGAGCTCCGCATTAGGCTTCCTGCTCAGTGGGGAGTCTGCTTGCACCTCTCTCTCTTCCCTGCTTGTGCTCATTTCCCCTCTCTCTTTCTGTCAAATAAATAAATAAAATCTTAAATCCTTCCTTTCTAAAGCAATAAACAGAAATCATGATATTTGTCTTAAGTACATATACTGTTCAGAACTGGTGAGATTGAGATTTTTAAAGTGGTACCAGTCTCTTTAACATCCAGTAGCAGCCTTGGAGCAGATTTTTATTATAATAGGAAAATCATGTGAGTGTCTCCCTAGTTGTAAGTAGACACCTCTTGCCCCTGGGGTAATATTATTAAGAGATTTTTGTTTATGGTTTGACAAAGGAAGCCCCCTGACCATAGCTTTGGTATATATAGAGCTGGTCTTGAATAGAAGTTGGTAATTTTGCCAGTGTTTGGTAGTCAGCAAAGCAATGGTACTGGTGAGCTAATAGAACTTTCTAGTTATTTCTCTCTTCTGGTATTTGGAAGTATGATTGACCCGTTAGAACAGAAAAAGGCTGTAGGATGATGGACCGTGTAGGGATGGAAGAATGGGAAAGGGCTTAAGGAAAGAGTTCTAGACTTCCTGCTGGTAAGGTCTTTGGTCTCAAGCAATTCACTAGAATAAGAAAATAAATAAGACACTATTTGTATTCTAAGCTAGTAAAACATATATCCTGGATAATGATAATAGCTCTAATAATGGTTCTCATTTATTGGGCACTTACTATATGTCCAGCATGGAGAATGATCTTTGTTCACCAAAATTTGTCCTCTCCTCCTTCCTAGACATGTTAAGTAGACCAGATTTCTCAACATCCTATGAGTCAGATGTGATCCTGTGACTAACTTCAGAGCAGCAATATTTCATAGTACTTCCGGTGTTAGACCTCAGGGCAATCGAAGGTTCTCTTCCAACATTTTCTTCCCCTGCTGCTGTTTGGACCCCATAGTAATCCAGGCAGTAGTTAGCGGTATCTTAGGGAGGACAGAACAACATAAAAGAAAGAACCTGGGTCACTGAATGACTCTGTGGAGTTAGGCTTCCCTGCTAATCTGCACTGTTAGCACTGAAACTGTTAAGAGAGTAAAAATAAGCTTCTTTGTTTTCTAAACTTGCATTTCTCAGCTTCACTGGGCACAAGAATCACTTGGGGATCTTGTTGAAATGCAAATCCTGATTCTTTGGGTCTTGAATGGGGGCTTGAGTGGAGCTTGAGATTCTGCAGTGATATTAATGATGTTGCTACTCCCCCAAGGAATTTTGATTTAATTAGCTGGGGTAGGGTTCAGGGACATATGGTACTAATCACCCCCCCCCCCAAAAAAAAAAAACCCTCTGCAGGTGATTCTAATTGACAGGGTTAAAACCCACTGGATGGGAGGAATATTTTCTGAGGGGGCAGGAATTCTGAGATTATTCCTTCTAGCTCTTCTAAAGAACCTTGTCATCCTATCTTTTTATTAACCACTTATGGGTAATGCTCCTGGTTACTTGTTTGCACTGCTGAGAGTACTTGTCTTCCTGAACTTCATTTCAGCCAGAAACTTCTTTTTTTTAACATCTTCTTTGACACTTTGTTTTGGATGCTGAGCTTTGTCTTTGAACAAAATAATTCAAGATGGTGATGTACAGAGAAGCTGATTGTTGGCTCTTCCCAAGATGTGTCTTTAGGGACTGCACACTGAGCATGAAGTCTTAAACATCCTGCAGCAACAGTCTAACCTGAGATCTCAGTGCTGAGACAGTCTCCATTTTTTAGATGGATGATGTAATAATTAAACTACTATTTTGTACAATCAGTTTCACCTGAAGGTTCCAAAGCCTTAAGAACATCTGCTGGCAATTTGTAGTTAACACAACATTATTTTACATTTATTAAGTGTTGATAATGCACTAGGTGTTGTTACAGAATACAATCACTTTTCAGAGGTCAAAACAGAGGGCAAATATATCCCAAAAGAAAGGAGGTGAAGCTCATAGTAGTTAATGACTTTTCCTAAAACATCCTCTATCTAGGTTAGTTGAAACTTTATAATTTTGAGAAAGGCTGCCATTTGTATACATTTTCTGCAGTTTATAACATGTTTTTACATAGAGATCTAATTTAATCTTCGCTCTAGCTTTACCGTATCATGGTTTAGTTAGCAGTGAGCCATTGAAAATCTGACTCAAACTGCATTAAACAGTAAGGAATGTTATAACTGTCTCAACTGTAAATCCAGAGGTGTGGTGATCTCAGGGTTGTTACCCTATCAGGTTGGTGAGGATTCAGTTCTCTCTTTCCACTCTTTTGTCCAGAGCATGCGCTCCAGCCAATGCTACTTTCCTTATGGTAGTAAGAACTCTGGCTGTAACAACTGGAGTTACCCATTTTATTATTCATATAAAGAAGAAAAGAAGAAAAATATCCTACCCAACCACAGAAGAGAAGTCATTTTCTTCTCCTGATTAGCCAGCATAGGTAACGTGTCCGTTGCATAGGAGAGTGGGGGGATGGATGGGTAACCCACAGTGATTGCCTTGGAAGGAAGGAACCAATTACTGGTAAGGCCTCACAGTGAAATCAAATCAAGGGGGTGAGGTGGAGAGAGAGAGAATATAAGAGAGAAAGGGAGAGAATGAACCTGGAATTCTGCTTTCATTAGTGACTGAGGGCAGGATGTTTGCAAGTTCACTCTTCATTAGCTAATTTTTTTTTAAGATTTTATTTATTTATTTGACACAGAGAGACAAAGCAAGAGAGAGAACACAAGCAGAGGGAGTGAGAGCAGGAGAAGCAGGCTTCCCCCTGAGCACGGAGCCCAATGTGGGGCTCAATCCTAGGATCCCAGAATCATGACCTGAGCTGCCCAGGTGCCCCTTTATTAGCTAATTTAAAGCATAAGAACAGGCATTAGGGTGTGGGAAGGGAGAAGCACCTTTGCTCAGGTGCTCAGTTATTTGGGTTACCCAGGGCTTTCAGAAGCCAGCTGGGTGGAGGAGGTGAGCGGGGGAGGGGAAGCCTAATTCCTTATCTGGCTGTTCTGCTGGTAGCTGTGTCACACAGTGGACAAAATGTTTTTTAAGATAGATATCTTATGAAATAGATGTCTTGGCAATCAAGGACTTAATGTTAGGCACTTATGGTACAGGCATGAAGATTCTAGTTTCTGCGTTGTCATGAACCCTAGAACTTTGGGCATGTTATTTTGATTCTTTGGGCTTCCCTTCTTCAAGGAAAAAAACTAGCTAATGAAGAGTGAACCATTGTGGCATTTGCAGAGAAATCCAATTTTCATGAATTTTACAATTCTTTCATCTCTCCTCCCCCATTTCCCCTGAAGCCTCTATTACCATTGCTTTCAGACTTTTTCGGTAAATACACATGGTAAGATGTGTATTTTATTTTATTTAATTTTTTAAACAATTTTTTAAGGATTTATTTATTTGTTTGAGACAGAGAGATAGAGAAAGAGCATGAACAGCAGGGAGAGGCAGAGAGAGAGAGGCAGGGGGAGAGGGAGAGGAAGAAGTCAACTCCCCCGCTGAGCCAGGAGCCCATAGGCCTCGATCCCAGGATGCTGGGATCATACCAGAGCCGAAGGCAGATACCCAACCATTTGAACTATCGAGGTGCCTCAAAGTGTGTATTTTATAAAAAGACCCAGTGCATGTATGCACACACACATACACACAAACACCCCTGAATTAAAAATTTCATTGCACAACATTTATTCTTAGTATGGAATGTAATTCACTCTTCTAGTATTATAGTCTACTGTAGTTTATTTTATATCTTATCTTAGCCTATTCTGTTCTATCCTATTTTATTATTATTTTTTAAATTCTGGAGAAAAATGGACTACATTGATTTCATGAATCCTTCTAGAGATCTCAACCCTTAGTAAATCTTTTCAGGGTCAAAACCTTTGATTCTTTGGGCCTTAAACTTTTCAGGGTCAAAACCTTTGATTCTTTGGGCCTTAAACTTGACAAGTCTGTATTCTCTCAATGTCCCCATCCAGTACCTCACACCTGACACCAAATTTCTCCATCTTACATTTTATTTCATTGCCATCCTGGCTCCCATTTTGCCCTGTGTACAATTCATTAGTTAGATACAGGTGTTTAGCTAACCAGTGTGCTAACCATCTTTACTCTGTCCAAACCTCTCTGGTCCAAACTATTACAGAAGATTACAGGTTAGATCTATTTGGGTCTCTCTTGACTTCTGATACCTAAAAGTCATAAATGAGACAGAAACTATTCTTTTCTAGAACAGAGAAAAAAGACTAGACTAGAGCTATTAAAAAAAAGGGAGCCCCTTCTTTCCTCAAATTTCTGTATAATCAGCTTCTCTCCTTCTCTTTCGACTTCCCCCTCCTCCCTCCCTTCCATCTTTTCCTCTCCTGAGAGTGAGGTGCTCAAGAATAAGACTTTAGTAATGGTTGGTCCCACGTAAATACTGAACCTCATCACCACGAAAGTTTGATGTTCTGTCGACTTGTAGAACTGTAGGTCTGCCTGGAATTCCTACAGAAATGCTGGCTTCGTGTAAGTTCACCAGCAACTTTCACCGCCTAAAATCCAGTCCAGTCTAGCTCTTCATAAGTACATAAATCATTGTAGGGAAGGTGAAAGTTCTTCTGGCCCGATATTTCTCCTCTGTTTTTGGTTTATCTTAATCCCGTTTTGCTGTTTTTTTAACCACACCCTCAATCTTCTCTGTCTCCAAAAGAAGCATATAACTGCCCTTCCTCAACTTTTAGACACTCTGTTTGAGCCACTTTCTTCAGTAACTGATTCCATATGTTGCATACACAAGCTCCATCGGATCCTCCCACCCCTTTCTGCTTCCTCATTTTTGTATGGCATCCCTCAGTGTTTGAATCTTTACAAGGAAGAGGAGAGAATACTCTCCAATATCACAGCAACGGGACCTCTCTCTTTGGTGTGTTCAGCATGTTCTATCACTGAAAATGTTTTGTAGAGGTTTTTCCAACCCAGTGAGAAGCAGCCGGCTTAGCTTCATTGTCTTCCTTCTTCCCTTAAAGGCCCCATATGGCTTGGGTGGTGTTGCCCTTCCCTGCTCAGGACACTCTGCTTCCTCGGATAAGGGACAGAATAGGCTTCCCTCTTCCTTAGAGGGGTCCAGTGAGAATTCTGAGGAGACACAGGACCCCTCTCTATTTTCCAGTCAATTCCTTTTGTGAATACACTTTCCGATTTTAGCCGTTTTGAAAATGCAGCTGGGTATAGGACTGATGATTTTTTAAAATAGTTTTTTTTTTTCTCTTTCTAAACATCTGCACTTATCTCCATTTTGGTTCTTTTTTGACTGTTCCCTGATGGATGTGCCTGTTGTTCCTTTGCTCGCAGAGTATTCCACTATTCGCTAATACTAATGACCTTTCCCTTTCAGGTGGATACAGCTTTTCCTTGTGATGAGAACTTTTCCGTGCACAACAGGCTTTATCACCCTTTACCTCCTTCCAAATCTCTCTGAAATTGGAGAGGGAGCCTTGCCCCCCACGGGTGCTATGAGCTGCAAGCAGTTCACAGGGCCTGGCAGGGCTGCAGGTGGGCAGTTGCCCTTCATCATTGTTGAATTGTAAGTCTGACCTTTCTCGGATGCTGCCAGGAAGCTACGTTAGAGTATTTGCCATGCCTCACAGGCACGGCACCCTGTGAATGTGGTCAACCTGTAGAGGCTATGCCAAGGTTTATGAAAGGGAGAGTGATGCACGGTGAGTATTTTTTCACAATACCGACTTCTTCCTAACTTCCCCCCTTCCCAGTCTTTTTTTTTTTTAGATTTTATTTATTCATTTGACAGAGAGAAACACAGCCAGAGAGGGGATACAAGCAGGGGAGTGAGAGAGGGAGAAGCAGGCTTCCTGTTGAGCAGGGAGCCCGATGTGGGGCTCGATCCTGGGACTCCGGGATCAGGACCTGAGCTGAAGGCAGTCGCTTAACCAACTGACCCACCCAGGCACCCCCCTTCCCAGTCTTTTAAAGATGTCATTGGATTTGCTCCGCTTGTCCAAAAGACTGCATCTTTGCAAACGTGGGCCTCCTTGTGGAGGTACTTCAAAGGCAAAGAAGACTTGATAGATTCCTTTGTTTCTCATTTGGCCCATAGTGCATTATTTAAGGGGATTCTTTTATTTGGCTCCATAACATAGTATTCAAGTAAATAAACTCTGATGTCATACTACCTAGATAAAATATCCCAGCTGCCCTACTTATTCACTGGGGATCTTGGGGAAGTTACTTAATCTTTCCATACCTTAGTTTCCTCATCTGTAAAGTGAAGCTGATTACAATACTCTTCTGAGAAGTGAGTGTTTGAGAGTGCTTATACAGTGCCTGGCATATAGTAAGCACCCACCATATCTTGGCTGTTGTTATTTGGCACTTCTGTGTACTAGGGCCATTCTCCAACCTACCCCTCCAATCCCCAACATGTTCATGAATGGACAGTTAGGATGAGTTCTATTAGGTCACATTGATCCCTGGAAATGTATTCTTTTTTCTGTCTCTGGTTTTCTTTGGCCAACTTCTGAGGTTCTAGATCTGTGCATAGGAGAAAGATAGCACTTTCTCATTTGTGACTCCCAGCAGGGAAAACAGAAGAGATTTTCAGCCATTTCTCTGTCTCTCTGGGGAGGCATCTGTACTACTTTCCTAGTTGACTTAAGGGAATCAGTCCGATCCAGATGTCCCTGACTAATTACTTGATTACCTGCTCTGATTCACTATTACTTTGGTATTTATTAATTATGCAGTGACTGACCTCTAAGGTAGATATCTTCTGTTTATGCAACTTAGTCAGACTCACATTTTGGGGCAATACTGATATGGAAGCTGGTATAGCTTGACTTGTCTTTCTAAGCTCTTTTCATACCTAATTTTTGTTTGTGTTGGTAATTTGATGAAATAATCATTTTCTAACCTTTGTATCTTTCCCTAGGTGCACTGCTATTTTAATTTTTTTGGCAACTGTGCTACAGGTAGTCTGTTATTATAGCAAAACATGTTGAATACTTTTGACTGAATTGAACATGTGGTTAACTGAATTTTTTTATTAAATTGGCAAATTAACTGAATGATTGATTTATTAGTTTCTTCAACTTGTATAGTTGGGTTGTTATTATATAGACAGAACCTGCAACAGTTTCATTTCCCTCAGCCCCATGCAAACACAAATACTGATACACTCTAGTTTTTTCTCAAGTGGCATTTCTTCTCAAAACCTGCTACAGGGGATATTTTCAGATAATATTACATGGATTGTCTTTGGACACTCTTCTTATTCCATGTGTGAATCAGTGTGAATCAGTTTATCAGAATAACAGATTTGTTTGAACTACCAGACCATTTCTTTGCCTTGAATCCCTTGCCAAGTGGTTTTGACCTTGAAGGGCAGAACTTATCATTGGCTCGTGTCTTTTCTTTATCACCAAGCAGACCACCTATCACCAAGCAGACCCCCACCAGTGTCTGGGGATAACTCAGTTCTCATGGTTATAGGGTCTGCCTTCTAGCTTCACAGGTCTCAACATTTATTTTATTAATTTCCAGACAGTAATAATAATGGCAACATAACCCTTCCTGTGTGTGGGCACAGCTCTGAGTACTTTAGATATGTTCCTCTATTAAATGTTTTCAGTAGGCCTATGAGGTAAATGCTGTTATTACACCCACTGTATGGATGAGGACACAAGAAGTGCTTCAGAGAGGTGAGATTCTTGCCTGAGGTCCCATAGCAAGTATGTGGTAATATCCAAGGTCTCCGAGCTGGTGAGGGCAGTGCCAATGTTAAACTCAAGCAGCCTGGTTCTGGAGTTATAGCTACTCTTTTTTTTTTTTTTTTTTTTTTTTTTTTTTAGAGATTTTATTTATTTATTTTACAGAGAGAGAGATCACAAGTAGGCAGAGAGAGAGGAAGAAGCAGGCTCGCCACCGAGCAGAGTCCCAGGACCCTAGGATCATGACCTGAGCCGAAGGCAGAGGCTTTAACCCAGTGAGCCACCCAGGCGCCCAGGAGTTATAGCTACTCTACTGAGGGACTGACTTCAGTCCTGCTGAAACCAGAATGGAAATTGATATACTTGCAACAAGAGATATAATAACTGTGATAATAAATGGTTATTTTCTCTGGTCACTTCCTTCCAGTGAGAAAACCCACTTGAAAGTCCACATCATGATCACTTGTTGCTAGATGAGCATAAAACCAGAACAAAGACATTTTAAAAAAAATGATTTGGATTGGATGGATAGGGAACAAGTCCTTCTGGACACCAGGTCACATGGCCTCAGTCCTCTTTCTCAGGAACACATCAGTGTTTGGAGCTGAAAGATGATGTCTGGGTCTTGCTCCACAAAGTCTTAGGTCAGTACCAAGAGTCTGGGGCACTAGTACCGGTTCACCCTGGGAAACAAGCAGAGAGGGAGCCAAAGTGAGAATCCAAGAGAACTGAGAACCATGTGTGATGTGTGAGATGGCTCCAAGAAGGCTATGCGGAGGCATTCTGGAAGAAGAATTTCCCGAGGCAGAGTCCAGTGTTTGCCATGGCTTTTTATGTGTGCCACCGATGTGGGCATCCTGGGAAGAGTTAAAGGAGCTGCCAGGGAGGCTTGATTTCTAGGACTCTGAAGCTGTATGGATCACACTTCCTCCTTCTAGGGATGTGCTTGGAACTCTGACTGCGGTCACGGAATCAGATCCCCTTCTATCTTGGGTGAATCAGACTCAAAATAACACTCCTACTCTCAAGTCCCTTTTCAAAAAACTTTTTATTTTGAAATAATTATAGATTCATTGGAAGTTGTAAAAATAGTACAGAGAGGTCCTTCATCCAGTTCTCCCCAGTGGTAACATCTTACCCAACTGGAGTACAACACCAGGAAGTTGACACTGGTACAATCCACAGATTTTTTCAGATTTTACTGGTTTTCCCTGCACTTACTTTTGTGTGTGAATAATTCTTTACCATGGGAGGCACCCAATAAACATTTCTGAACTGAATTAACTCTTTCTATTTTGATTCTTACTACTAATGATCCTAGTGAGGGGTCCTTCCTCAACTCTATATAATTCTGTCCCAGCACCTCTGTTGACCCTGATTTAGGGTTTGATTCAATCGTACAACTTTTACTGCATGCTATTTTAATGGATTCGGGTCTCTAATGGACTACCATGTAGTTTTAACAAAAATTTAATGTAACTTTTTATAAGATTAAAGAAATTTTAAATCAAATTACAGTTAAAAGTTGTTAAGCTTAGAGTAAATGTGCTTGACAAATATAAATGGGTGCTTGCCTGCCTGTCTCCCTCCCCCCTCCTGCCTGCCTGTCTCCCTCCCCCCTCCTGCCTGCTATCCTAAAACATCTACCGATTCCATGACACTCATGCTCCCCCACCATGTAGGTTCTGATGAAAAATCTTTTTAGCAGAGAGGTGGAGCAAGTTACATTTTTTTGAGTTCCTGCCATTTGAGCTATATGGCTCCGGTTAAGGTGACACATGTCCAATCCCTGGACACATGGGTCAGAACATGTTGTCATGACTGGACTAGATTTATTTCATAGTTAGTGAGTGTCCCAGGGAGAGTGACTGCTAGCTGCAAAGGTGAGAGGTGGGAAGAAGAGAGGTGAAAGGCCAGAAGGGCAAATCACTAAGTCAGAGGGCAAAGATACTCTTTATCTACTGAGATAGATTGCTAACTTCTCTTGCTGATATTGAAAATCTAGGCAATTTGGTCATGTGTCAACAAGGAGCAGGCCCGAGATATGCAAATAGACATTGGCTAAATCTACCCATCAAGCTACCTTTTCTTTCCAGTATTCTCAATTTGGATAGAGGCTCCCCCCGCATCCCCGCTTTGATTTTGATAACTGGTTGAAATTTTTGTTTAGTATATTAAATCCCATTGGTTTTTCCCCTGACAGTGCCTTCATGAAATGTCTGGCTCTTGAAACTGTATGTCTAATGGTATCCTGACTTCAGAAACTCCTCTCTGCTTTCATACCCATAGGTAATGCCATTATTTACAGTTTAACCTTTAAAAAACTCAGCTTTAATCAAGAGCCTCTGGATGCCTATTGGACAAAATCAAGTCAACACTCCTGTCACTCATAGCTCTCCTCTTTTTTTTAATATAGATTATTTAAAAAATTATTTTTTCAGTGTTCCAAGATTCACTGTTTATGCCCCACACCAAGTGCTCCATGCAATACGTGCCCTCAATACCCACCACCAGGCTCACCCATTACCCCTCCCCTCCAAGACCCTCAGTTTATTTCTGAGTCCAAAGTCTCTCATGTTTCTTCTCCCTCCCCGATTTACCCCACTTCCCATTTCCTTTCCTTCTACTGTCCCCCATATTATTCCTTATGCTCCACAAGTAAGTGAAATCATATGATACTTAACTTTCTCTGCTTGACTCATTTCACTCAGCATAATCTCCTCAAATCCAGTCCATGTTGCTCCAGAAGTTGGGTATTTATCTTTTCTGATGGAGGTGTAATATTCCTTTGTATATATGTACCATATCTTCTTTATCCATTCATCTGTTGAAGGGCACAGTTTGACGATTGTGGCCATATAGCTCTACTCTTTAACCTCACTCTTTACCTTGTGTCCCCGAGGTCTGCATGTTCCTTTGATGGCCCTCTTCACACAACATCTAACTGCTATTAATATACATAAGAAGGAGATACACAATAAGTAGTGGTTAAACATACAGTATTAATTTCCTAGGAAATTAGGAGGTAATAATTATTTATAATTTACCCAGACTAGAAGTCATGTAAAAAATATCCAGACCCAGAAACAATAAGGATCCTCTGTAGCTTTTCATAAACTGGTAGCCGCTTTTAGAGAAAGTGAAGATTCTTGTTGCCTTCTTATTATGGTGATTTATGAACACCCAAGGGAAGGGAAGGCAATGATGAAAGTTGAAGGAGGCGGAGTTCATGACTTGTCACAGTGACTCCTGTTTTCATCAGTGCTTAGGTAAAGACATATTGATCTACTGTTTGTTCTGGTTGAGCCTAAAAGGGGACGTGCTAGCAGTGGGCTTTATTATGAAGTCAAACATCCTTAGTGGTTGCAGGGGTCAGTTTTATGTGATTTACGTATTAAACTTGAATCTTAGTATTGCTATGAAGGTGTGATTAAAGCCTATGTCAGCTGACTCTAAGGGAGACTATCCCAGATAATCTGAGTGGACCTGATTTAATCCATTGGAAGTTCTGAAATGCGGGGAGCTGAGACTTCCCTGGGAGAAGAAATTTTGCTTGGATCAGCACCTTCCACTGTGTAGCCTTCTCTTCCTGATGGCCTGGCCTATGGATTTAGGAGTCTCCTAATCAGCCCAATGATCTTGGATGCCAATTCCTGGCAATACACCTCTTCATATCTTTTTACAAGTTTTGTGTCTCTCGTTGAAATTGATACAGTGATTTCCAGGATCCCTGGCAATGGGCTGACTGGCTGGAGAGGAACTGGGAGGGAGTAGAGTATTTATCAGCGTTCCTTAAATTTTAAAGCGTGATGAATCATCCAGGGATCTTGTGAGTCAGTAGGCCTGAGTGGACCCTGGTGATGCTACTGCTGCCCGTGGACTGTGCTTTGAGTGGCAAGGGCGTGTCTGTAGTTCTCCACTCAGGCTGCACATTAGAATCATCTGATTGTGGTTGTGCTAAATGCAGACAGCAGTAGAGAAGCAAGCATGTAGGTGCATGGTTCTCAAAGCGTAGTCCCAAGACTTAAGCATCACCTGGGAACTTGTTAGAAATGCAAACTATCAGACCTCAAATCTGAAACTCCAGGATTGGGCCCCAGCAAGCTCATGATTCCCTGCAGGTGATTCGGATGCCCACTGATGTTTGAGATCAGATGATGAGATTCAGGCTTCCTTCTTGGGTAGGCAGTTCAAGTTTGCTGTGCTTGGCTTTCTTGTCTGTGGAATGGGCTCTTCTGTGCTGTTGGAGCTGGGTCAGGGAACTGACTTGGAGATCATAGTTGGGGAGGCTGAGGCTCGAATGCCAGGAGAGCACAGGTAAATGCTAAACTTGGAGGGGTAGAAGCCAGGGATAGAGGCAAGGTTTACAGTAAGTGAGACAAGAGTGAGAGAAAACAGTTTGGGCCTCCTACTGGGGTACTGGGTCAAGGTTCAGAACCCTGAAGCTGAGGGAAAGAAACCAGGCTCTGGGAGGACAAAGGCAGGAGGGCTGGAAAGTGAGCTAGTTCAGTGTTTGCTTTTTGGAACCAGGAGGGAAATGCCTAGACCCAGGTTTCAGAATTTGGCTGTGGCAGACAAGTGCACCAGCTCAAACTCTGGCCTTTTGGAGGCTTGTCTAGTGCCAGAGCTGTTCTGAGGTCCTAAGCAATGCCAGGGCTGGAACTCTTGTCTGTTTTCTGAGGGTTACTGGTGGGAAGGAAATAGTGGAAGCACTGTTAGTGAATCCTGCCTCTCTGTTTCCTCCACCCCATGGGAGTTTTAAAGTTGCAGATGGATTTCTGGGCTCCCCTCTTGGACCAAAAAGTACCTTGGCCATAAGCACATTGTGAGTCTTTAGTTTCTGCTAAGAACTCAAGAGGCTGGTGTAAGTAAGAAGGAAGCGGCTGTATCTGGAGTGTTTGTCATGATAAGGGGATAGGTAGGGGTGAAGCTGCTGGTCATGGAGCAAGGGGCTGCCAGGAAGTGAAGGTTAGTTTCTTTTGTGACTTGTGAGGGTCAAGGAGACAACCTGCTGTTCCATTCACCTGAGCTTGTTACCCCAGGAGAATGCATGAGTGTTAAACCTCCTTCCTGCCTTGAAATTTTTATCTTTTTGTATTTCTGCATTGGGCTATTTCTAGTTTTCTTCCTTTTTTTTTTTGGAGGGGGTCCCTTCCACTTCTTCCATCTTCTGGAGAAAAGAGAAGGGTGAACTGGCCAATAATCTGAATTAATAAAATCTGCCATGCTGCTTGAGAAAATGGGAATGCTGTATCCCAGACATAAGTAATTAAAAATCATTTGTAGCATTAAAGTGTTTGTTACGGAAATGACATATGTTGGGATTTGTTAGCGTGAAAAAAACCCTATTTCAGCTTTGAGGAACAACCAGAGCTTATTGTGGGTTGGGGGTGAACACAGCCCACCAGAAGTCCTGTGTGTGTAGTGAAATGATCTGGAGATGGAGGAGCAGGCCCTAAGAAACCACAAAATGATTTAGAGTGTCCAGAGCTTGATGAAGTAGAGGGGACCTTCTAATTGTAAGGAACTGAAGATGATCAAGTCTTAAGAGTGTTTTAAGGTCATCAAGAAGACACAGGAAAATCAGTATTTTTATGGTTGTCTTGAAGTGAGTGTATTGGCTAGTAGCTTAGGCCTCTAGAGTTACCTAATTGATTATATTTCTAGAGCAATAGCTAGGGAGTAAAGCACCAAATACTTTGTATCCACTGAAATTTCCAGAATTTTCCCAGAAAATCTGAAAGCTGAGTTTTACAAATGGTACCCTGAGTCGGTACCCTGGACTCAGATAGGCTGGATTCAAATTCACTTCATGGTGTGCTTGCTCCCTGGGTAAGTTATTTCTGAGAGCCTTGGTTTTCTCCTCTTTGGAATGGAGAGGATATTGGGAATTAAATGAAGTAATTACGTGTGTGAATGTGGTTTGTAAAGTGCTATTCAGTAATTCAGTACTAGTTGTTATCCTTCCCAAGTCTTGTTTCTTAGACTGGAAGATTAAATGAGATACCCTGAGGGGTCATGGTGTTTGTCTGCTTCTAAGTGGAGGGGAAAGAACACAGTGCATTCCAGTGTTGTTACCCCAATTGCAGGGGAACCTTTGGGACATGAATCTATGTCTGTCTTCCTTATCTACTAATAGAGGAATAATCGTAGTCATTGCAAAGTCCTGTTAAAGCAAGTTTCCCTTCCCTGCACCTCAGGCTCTTTGGGTTGGGAGCCTGTGTGGAGAGAAAGGGAGGGCTTGTCTGGCTCCTCTGTCACTTCCTCTACTGCCCTGGGTGGCAGTAGGAGAGAAGGAGAAGGGGCTGGAAGGTCTTACTTGACAGAACCGTTGTAATCTGGCATTGGGGTGCTTGGATGGGTTAGATGTTGTAGCTAATGCTGGCTTTTAGGGAGAGGGAGGCTTTCAGTGAATTTTCAGGGGATCCAGTCAAAGCATTTGATCACCTGCAGCTCCCTTGCTATGGGCAGTGGCTCACACAGCAGGACATTTTTTACTCTCCTCCTCTCTTGACTCCCTGTGATGTCCC
Source organism: Spilogale gracilis (assembly GCA_004023965.1). NCBI lineage: Eukaryota > Metazoa > Chordata > Mammalia > Carnivora > Mephitidae > Spilogale > Spilogale gracilis. The sequence continues at coordinate 90,883 of PITA01000349.1, read as the reverse complement.
TCTGTTGGGATTACCTAGAGGATCTAGTTAAGATAACCCAAGTCTTTTCTCTTCCATTCAGGTTTATGGCTGCCCAACAGGAAACTCCTGAACATCTTTGCCATGTGAAACTCTCGAAAGGCTGGCTCTTCCCTTTCTTGTTCTTCCTCTTGTCACCAGGCAGGATATTCTAGCTAGTCTCTCACCTTTAACACTTGAGTGACAAGTCAGATGTCAGTTCTCTAGTCTTCAGGGAACAAATGACAAACTCAAAGTTCTTTTGAAGAATTCCTCACCTGGCATAAGGGCGGGGTCTAGGGGAGACACTGCCTCCTCCTTGTCCATGATGAGGACTCTTGGAGTACCAACTCTCTTAAAAGAAAATCTCTAGTACCTCCTAGCTTTATCCTCTATTAATGAATACATTGTTTTTTATATTGTTGGTATGTGGTTAATGAGCTCCCTTTGGAAAAACAATTTCTTTGGTCACCCCCTTGTGATCCTGGGGGGATGGCCTTGGTGTCTATTTTCTAATCTTTGGGGCATGGCCCACACGTGAAGAGTGGAATAGTCCCATCTGAACACCTTGCTTCACCAGGGTATTTTAAGTTTTCACAAAGATGGGGCTATAAACAGAATTCCTTCAGAGTCCTTCTGCTGCCCCTGGATACCCAAAGGCTCCTGGACCCCAGGCCTCTGGGCTTCTTCTTGAACATGCTCCATACTCCTTAATGCAAGTCTTTAAATTCAGTTAACCCCAAACCAAGCTGTTAGTCAAAGCCAATCTGATTCAAGGCAATCACACTAAAGCAAACGTAAAACCAGTGCATTTAAGCCTCCTAGAGTTGTCTGGATATTGAAAGAGAGAGAAAATTCATGAGGGGAACAAAATCCAAGGAGAATAGAGTTCTTGGCAGATAAAACCGACATTATGTCCTACTGTGGCCACCCGGTCTGGGTCGGGGGCCAGGATAGGGCAGCTCTAAAGATTTGAGGCACTCTGCTTCCCTCACTAGAGGGGCTGTCTTCTATTTTCTCACTGTAGTTTAAAGTTCTCTGCTTTCTACTGACACCTAGTTGTCACCAATGTGACCCATAGGTATTCTCTGTAAGCTTTGTAACCAGGATGGTGTAGGTACCAAAATGATACCAATTTGTAGGGTATGTTGAGGGGAGAAAAAAACCCCAGGCCTACCACAGAGTTATTCTCTCAGCACCATTTAGAAAGTCACTACCATTCCCTCCGTTCTCTCCACCTCTTCTTGAAATGACCAGTAGGGGGCACTGCAGGGTGAGATTCCCGGCACTTACTCCCACCTCCTTACTCATGAAAAGTTACTGGAACATGAAGTATCCAACAAAATACACCTCTTTTAAGTGAGAATAGTATACTTTTAGCTGCTATATTTGCTGAGAGATGATAAATTTTAGATCCCAGTTGCTCTTGGGATGTGATTAACTGAAGGAAGTTTTAGCTTGACCTGGGATACATTTGACTAGGCATCAGAAGGATGTGAAGCACGGGGTCTAATTATTTTCCCTGGAAGAATGGTTCCTGCATTACCACCGTGGGACCATGATGCATTTGGCTAGGGCACTGTGAGAAGGATCTGGCAGCCTTAGGTTAGAGGATGTGAGGGAGCCAGAGATGTGAAAGCTGAGTGTCTTAAAAGCTCAGGAAGCAGCTATCTTCTCTGCCTGACTTTATTGGATATGTGAACTCAGGCAGTTGAACTTAAAGCCAGCAGCAAGTTTATCATAAAATCAAATGTAGGGACAAATCGTTCTTTTCCTCAAGGAAGGGAGATTGAGGTACCCATGGAGAGTAAAGAAAAAGCAAATCAGACTTTTAAGAGTCAGATAGTAAAAATAAAAATGGAAGGCAGATTTTGAAACTGGGACTTTCTTTAAACAAAATCATTTTTCAATCTGGGAATACATTTAGGTGATTCAAATCTAAAGCTACAAAGAGGTTGATAAAGTCTCTCACACCCTTTTCTACCAGGCCCCAATTTCCCTTCCCCATGGCTTTCTAGAGATATTTTGTGTGTGTGTGTGTGTGTGTGTGTGTACAAATTATATGTATTTTCCTGGTTTTATATCTTTTGTAGGACTATAACCTGGAGATAATTTTTTCCTCATCCTTAAGTATTAAAAATGTTTAATTTCTAATACAGTGCTTCTGACAACAACAGAAACTAAACTTACAGCATAGCTATAGAACATACAATCTTGAGGATGCTGAAACAAAGTTTAACAAAAAAATAAAAGGAACGAATAAGCATTTGTAGCTAGATGTCCTGGATGTTTCACATACGCTGGTGACAAGGAACATGTGTCAAGGCCTATGTAGGTTCACAGCATTCATGGTTTTAGAGCAAGGAAATGTTATTTTTATTTTTTGTAAGACTCAATTGGGAAATATCAAAATGCAATTTCAATTAAAGACACTTAGGACAGCATTCAGGTTCTTTGCCAGATTCTACACCTTGAAGTACAGGTAAACTGAAATTTAGTTCAGCAATACATAGGTCTACATAGATCTACTTGCATACTTGCCTCTGTGTCCAGGGAGATATGAAATGTGCAATCAGCATTCCACATATATTGTTGCCACAGTGTAGAAGAATATGTATTTGCCTTTCCAGGAATCTTTCTGTTTTTCTGTGCTGGATTGCCAGCTTGGATAAGCTGGGAGTTATATTTCTTAGACTCTCCTTCCCTGTGTAGTTGTGGGTTAAAATCTTCCCCAAACAGGGTCTAATTTATCCACTGAAAAGTCAGGACTGGCTACACAATTTTCAGGGACTAGTGCAAAATGGAAATGTAGACCCTCTATTAGTTTGCCAGGGCTGCCTTAACAGAGTAGAGACTGGATGGCTTAAACAGCAAGTTGTTTTTGCACAGTTCTGGAGGCTGAAAGTTTAAGATTAAGGTGAATTAAGGGTTGGTTTCTATCAATGTCTCTCTCCTTGGCTTACAAATGGTTGCTTTTTCTCTCCTGTCCTCACATGGTCTCTGTTTGGCCAATATCCTTTTATAAAGCTACCAGTCATATTGGGTTAGTAATCACCTTAAGGACTTGATTTTATCTTAATTACCTGTTAAAGACCTTTTATCCAAGTACAGCCTCAGTCTGAAGGGTTTGGGTTTTCAGAATATAAACTGGGGAAGACCTAGTTCAGCCCATAACCGATTCCTTGTTGCTAACGGTACTAAAATACGTTTACTTTCTGTTGTCTCTCTCTTGACTTGTAATGTTTACTTTGCTCTTTAATATCTCACTTCCGTGGATGTAGAGACACTGCCTGGCCTAGGTAGCCTCACCCAGACTTGCAGGGATTCTGTCCTGTGACTCAGTTTGCACACACACATGTGCCTGCCAGCTGCTGGATAAACACTAAAGCCTGGCTGGGGGCAGGAAAGTAAATTCCCCCAGAGATACCCCCAGGTCCCTGTGACCAGGTCACTGCTGTGGGTGGAGGCCAGTGGAGGTCACTGGCCAGGGTGAGGATGGGAAGGCCAGTCAACAGAGTAACAGTCATTACCTTCTCAAGTTCTTTTTATCCTCATTCTTTTTCTTATTACTATAAAAATATTCCATCATCCATGTTTAGCCCTTTCCTATTATGAGGATTTGTGGGATTTCCTTCCGAAGCTGGAGCTCTGGGGAACATACCAAGGCTTTCCACAATAGTTCAGTATCTGATTGCTTTGAGGGGGCTACCGTGGAGGCAGTACATTCACAGGGGGAGACAAGGACCCCCAAAGACCTTTATATAACTTCCAACTTAAGGCTGAAAGGTCAATGAAATCAGCTCTAACCCAAGACTATTTATCATCTTTATAATGTTTAGCTTATATGATTTTGCACTGTAGATCCCAAACAACTTTCTATTTTTAACCTCTTTGTCTCCTCTGGCCTTCATTTATTCATCTATAAAATCAGAAAACTGGAGTATAAGATGTTCTCAAACTCTTTCTTAAGCCATCGTACTTTTTTTCCCCCATCAGATGAAATATGGGAGAAACCATACTAAGTATTCCAGGTAGAAACAAGGGACAATGTGCCTTCATAGTTTCCTTATTTCTTGGTGCATGACTTTCTGTGGAACTGCCAAAGTACCTCTGAGAAGCTGGGGGGATCTTTGGAAGATTAGATGGGAAATAAAAAGACACCAGCTTGAATGCTTTCTGTTCATGTGTATGGTAACATTGCAATGATGTCATCTTAACTTGATTCCTAGGGGCACAGGGTTCTTGAGTTTCTACCATCCACCAGCTTCTATATAAATCATGATGATTAGATTGTCTAGGAAGGAAAAGTCCAGAGACTAGGAATGTGAGAAGTGTGTCTGGGTGGTGATGGTAGCCAGGTGGGTGGGAAGAAAATTAAGAAAATGTAAGAACCAGGGGAAAAAAGAGATCTTTGCGTAAACTTTAGGTTCTTGAGGCATTGAGCCACAAGTACAGTTGTCCCCACTCATCTGTGGTTTTTCTTTTTCTTTCTTTCTTTCTTTTTTTTTTTTTTTTTTTTTTTTAAGGATTTTATATATTTGACAGAAACACAGCCAGAGAGGGAACACAAGCAGGGGGAAGAGAGAGGGAGAAGCAGGCTTCCAGCTGAGCAGGGAGCCCGATGTGAGGCTCGATCGCGGGTCTCCGGGATCATGACCTGAGCTGAAGGCGGTGGCTTAACCAGCTGAGCCACCCAGGCGCCCCCATCTGTAGTTTTTCATTCTGCAGTCTTGATTCCCTTGTGGTCATTTGCAGTCTGGAAGCAGATACTCTGTCTTTCTGAAGAAAGTCTAACTCCATGTCACAGGGCCTACATCATTCACCTTCCTTCATCTCCTCATGTAGGCATTTTATCTCCCATCACAGTAAGGGTGAGTACTGTAAAATAAGCTATTTTGAGAGTGACCACATTCATGTAACTTTTATTACAGTATATAATATTCTATTAATCTCTTATTCTCCCTAACTTCCTAATTAAACTTCATTGTTCGTATGTATATGGAGAAAAAACATAAGGGATTTGGTCTGATCTGTGGTTTCAGGCGTCCACTGGGGGTCTTGGAATGTATCCCCCACAGGTAAGTGGGGTCTACTGTATCTTTTGTGGGCTGATTCCTGCGTGTGGGAGACTCTGAGATGGAAAAGATTTAATGCAGGTTGCAGAGAGATTAGGAGATGCTTATGGTTCAGTTGAGATTTAAAAAAAATAACATTTAGATGTTATTCTTCAGCCACAAAAATAACCTCATCTCTGGATTTTTAGTTGAAAAGATTCTATACATGGTGTGGTTATATAGCCTGTGGAAGCCTATTTCCATCTTGTTCCATCTTGAGGAATCATGGTGAGAGCGTGTGTCTTTGGTTATGTAGGAAGATTGAACCATCAGTACTTGCCTGGGTGTTTGGCACCATTCACCTCTTCTGAATGTCCTCTGAGGGTCTGCAGTACCTGAGGGAAATTTGGCTGAGGCAGGCAGAATTCCGTAGAGATTTAACCTTAAAATACTACAGAGTGAATGCCTGTGGCCCTGGCACTTTGAATGATAACCAAGGAATCAATCAGAAAACAGATTGGACTTGTGAGTTCTAACAGTCCCCGCGCAGCTTCATTTTTTCCTCCTCAATCACAACAAATTATCCCCCACATCCATGTTAAGACTACCAGCATTGATAAGCTAAATTTCTTCTTAAAAATTATGAAAAAAAAAAGAAATGTGAATATAGTATAGAAAAAGAAAATCAGGGTTCTGTTGACTCTTAATTGTTAATATTATGCTACATTACTGCCACCTCCCCTTTCCTATAAGGTTTGCTGTCTGAGTTTTCTATCTGAATTTATTGTAAGTCAAGGAGAGGGAACGGGCAGTGCAAGGTGTGTGTGTGTGTGTGTGTGTGTGTGTGTGTGTGTGTGTGAGAGAGAGAGAGAGAGACAGAGAGAGAGACAGAGAGAGAGACAGAAAGAGAGATAGAGATGGCAGGCAAAAAGAAGTTATGGCTTTAAATTTATTCTGTTTCCTGAGTATATCAGGATAAGGACAAAACTTGGTGGTCCAAATATTGTCTGTCTTGACCTTTAGTATCACAAGATATTATGTGCAGTTCTGGGATTTTTTTTCCCTAAGAGTATCTGGGAGATTTTATGGATCTTAAAAGTAGGATTCGGGGTGCCTGGGTGGCTCAGTTGGTTAAGCGACTGCCTTCAGCTCAGGTCATGATCCCAGAGACCTGGGATTGAGCCCCACATCGGGCTCCCTGCTCAGCAGGAAGCCTGCTTCTCCCTCTCTCACTCCCCCTGCTTGTGTTCCCTCTCTAGCTGTATTTCTGTCTGTCAAATAAATAAATAAAATCTTTAAAAAAAAGTAGGATTCAATTTATTTTCTGTACAGTCTGTCATCTGTAAGCCATACTGTCCAAGAAATGCTTTATCACAGCACAGGGAATTTGTGACATCTTTTGACTGAAATGAGTTTGCATAGACAAATGACAGCAGGAGAATGCAGAACATGATGAACCTTCCCTGAGAGGTCATCAGTTCACCAATAAACTTCTGAACTTGGGTATAGAAAACTGACAAGGCTGAGGGTAAGGGTCTGATCTCTTCAGAAATTATTAAGGAGTTTGCCAACCCCAGAATGAGCTTATTGATCCTGGTCGCAGAAAGGTAGGGCCAATGAGAATCTTATCACCATTACTTATAATCATTGAAAATCTGGTTCAAAATTATTTTTAGTATTTGGTCATTGATATCACTGTATAATAAGGAGAAATCCTGTTGAAGAGATTGCTAGACAGGTGGTTTATTATCTCATTTGAGAAGTGTTTTAGAATGGTTATAATAATTGTGAACCAGCAAATCAAGTATTTTTTGACCTGATCCCTGTTGAATTATACATCATGACCATTGGCAAAGTAGGATTGCTATCCAGTTGTGGCTAATAAAGGATAATTCACACATGAGATCCTCATAAACAAAGAGAATAACTTCCTTTCCCCGCTGAGGATAGTAAAGCAAACAAAAGCTTTATTTTTAAAAGGAGCTCTTTAAAGAAATTGAGTCACCTAATAGGGTAGGCACATTATATATACCTTTCATCTTGTTCCCTCTTCCTGTGCCCTCTGGTGTGGTTTTGGGTAGAGTGTACATAATTTTTATCTTTTCCATAACCCAGCCACCCTAACCTTACCCCACACCCCCAAGCAACCCTCACTTTGTTTCCTGAGATTAAGGGTCTCTTATGGTTTTATCTCCCTCCCTGGTGCCATCTTGTTTCATTTTTTCCCCTCCCTACCCCCCCCTTAATCCCCCACCCTGCCTCTCAAATTCCTCATAGCAGAGAGATCATATGATAATTGTCTTTCTCTGATTGACTTATTTCACTTAGCATAATACCCTCAGTTCCGTCCACATCATTGCAAGTGCCAGGATTTCATCCTTTTTGATGGCTTCATAGTATTCGATTGTATGTATATTATATATTAAATGTGTATGTATAATATATATTATATATACATTGGAATACTATGTGGTGTGTGTGTGTGTATATATATATATATAATCTTTAGCCATTCATCTGTTGATGGACATCTAGGTTCTTTCCATAAACATTGCTGCTATAAACATTCAGGTGGACATGCCCCTTCAGATCACTACATTTGTATCTTTGGGGAATATACCCAGTAGTATGATTGCTGGGTCATAGGTAGCTCTATTTAAAACTTTTTGAGGGATCTCTGTACTGTTTCCCAGAATGGCTGCACCAGCTTGCATTCCCACCAATAGTGTAGGAGGGTTCCCCTTTCCCTGCATCCTTGCTAACATCTGTCATTTCCTTACTTGTTAATTTTAGCCATTCTGACTGGTGTAAGGCGGTATCTCACTGTGTTTTTTTTTTTTTAAGATTTTATTTATTTATTTGACAGATCACAAATAGGCAGAGAGGCAGGCGTAAGGCGGTATCTCACTGTGTGTGTGTGTGTTTTTTTTAAAGATTTTATTTATTTGACAGATCACAAATAGGCAGAGAGGCAGGCAGAGAAAGAAGAGGAAGTAAGCAGAGAGCCCGATGTGGGACTCAATCCTAGGACCCTTAGATCATGACTTGAGCCAAAACCAAAGGCTTAACCCTCTGAGCCACCCAGATGCACCCTGACTGTGGTTTTGATTTGTATTTCCCTGATGCTGAAGGATGTTGAGCACTTTTTCATGTGTCTGTTGGCCATTTGGATGTCTTCTTTCCAGAATTGTCTGTTCATGTGTTCTGCCCATTTCTTGATTGGGTTATTCTTTGGGTGTTGAGTTTGATAAGTTCTTTATAGATTTTGGATGCTAGCCCTTTATCTGATACATCATTTGCAAATATCTTCCATTCTGTTGGTTGTCTTTTTGTTTTGTTGACTGTTTTCTTTTGCTGTGCAAAAGCTTTGATCTTGATGAAGTCCCAATACTTTATTTTTGCCCTTGCTTCCCTTACCTTTGGTGATGTTTCTAGGAAGAAGTTGCTGTGGCTGAGGTCACAGGTTGCTGCCTGTGTTCTCCTCAAGGATTTTGATGGATTTCTGTCTCACATTGAGGTCTCTCATCCCTTTTGAGTCTGTTTTTGTGTGTCATGTAAGGAAATGGACGAGTTTCATTATTCTGCATGTAGCTGTCCAATTTTCCCAACATCATTTCCATTTGTGGAAAAGACTGTCTTTCTTCCATTGGACATTCTTCCCTTTCTTTGTCGAAGATTAGTTGACCACAGAGTTGAGGGTCCACTTCTGAGCTCTCTATTCTGTTCCACTGATCTATGCGTCTGTTTTTGTGCCAGTACCATACTGTTTTGATGATTGCAGCTTTGTAATAGAGCTTGAAGTCTGGAATTGTGATGCTGCCAACTTTGGTTTTCTTTTTCAACATTCCTCTGGCTATTTGGGGTCTTTTCTGGTTCCATATAAGTTTTAGGATTATTTGTTCCATTTCTTTGAAAAAAATAGATGGTATTTTGATAGGGACTGCATTAAATGTGTAGATTGCTTTAGGTAGCATAGACATTTTCACAGTATTTGTTCTTCCAATCAATGAGCGTGGAAGGTTTTTCCATTTGTGTCTTCCTCAATTTCTTTCATGAATACTGTATAGTTTTCTGAAGACAGAATCTTTGCCTCTTTGGTTAGGTTTGGTTAGCTTCTTTCCTCTCCCCAAACAGAAAATATTTGGCTATTAAACTTTAAAAATAACCTCTTAATTATGGAAAGAGATTTTTGTGAAACTTCCAGCATAGTAATTCACAAATGTGGAGTCTGTCATGCTTTCTTCTTACTTCAGCTTCTTTGGTATCTCTGAAACTCCTTGGGAGACGGGCGTTTGGTGCTCTCCAGGGAAGACCCATGAGGCAGTTCAGCTTAGAGGAAGGAGCCCTGAATGCGAAGAAGACACCTGTTTCCACTCCCACCTCTGCTATTTACTGGGCCTGGGAGCCATGGGAGTCACTTAGCTTCTTATATGTCAGTTGTACCCAGTGAAGTGGGTCTGAGAGAAACTCTGTGGAGTTTTAAGGAAAAAAAAACCCATAAGGGATTATAAAAAGATTGGTAACATAACAACTGTTACTTCTTATACATGTGAAAGAGTATTTTTTTCCCAGTAAAATATATTTACCTTGAGAGGCATAGGATATCCATATTACTCAAAATTGGTACTTCTTTCAGAATTCAGGTTCATGGGTGAAAACCTATTTTGTAACTTTATATCACACTTCAGCTTTTAAATTAAAAATTTTTTAACTTAAATTTTCAAATTCACAAGTTATAAAGATAGATTCCACATACCATATCCAGTCTCCTCAAATATCAACACCTTTTGTAACTAAAATCATCAAAAGAAATTAACATTAATGTAATATTATGTAATTATACACTCTATTCAAATTTCACAGACCGTCCTACTGATGTTTTTTTTTCTGGTCCAGAATCCAGTTAAAGACCATTAAACTTAGTTGTATTTCCTTGTTTCTTTAACCTGGTACATTTCCTTCGTCTTTGTCTTCTATGATTTTGACACTTTCCATGAGGATTGCCCAGTTACCTTGTTGATTCTCCCTCAGTTTAGAGCACTGATGTTTTATCAGAAGACTGTGCATTTTTGGTAAGGATACCATAGACATGTGGTGGCTTTCTTGGTACATACTATAGTAGGAAGTACATGATATTAATGTATCTCATTGCTGATTACTGGAGATATTAACATTGCTCACTGGGTTAAGTAGTGTCTGCTAGGCTTCTCCATTCAAGTTGCTACTATACCTTTTGCAATAAGTCTCTTGGGGGAGATACTTGGAGACTATGTAGATATCTTCCTTCTTATTGTATTCTAATTTTGCTTTAGAGTTCTCCACAGAAACAATAGGGTGTGCATGTATTATTTATAGATATTATGAGGAACTGACTGACATCTTGAAAGCTGAGAAGTTCCATGATCTGTCATCTTTAAATTGAAGATCCAGGAAAGTGGGTGGTGTAATTCCAGTCTGAGTCCAAAGGCCTGGGAAGCAGAGGAGCCAATGATGTGAATCCGAACAGGAGAAGATCAGTGTATTAGTCAGGTAGGTAGGCAAGCAGGAAGATAAAGGAGCAAATCTCTACTTTTCTTTACCTTTTCTATTCAGACCCTCAAGGGATTGGGTGATGCCTGCCCATCTGTGGAAGGCCATCTGTTTCACTGAGTCCACTGATTAAAATGCTACTTTCCTCTGGCAACCTACAGATAAAGCCAGAAATAGTGTTTAATTTGGGGACCTGATGGTATGGCCAAGTTGACATATAAAATTAACCTACACAGGCCTCTGTCTAGAATTCTTGCTCAAAACAGTTATTACTTATGCATTTGCCAAATGGCACATTTATTTTTAAAACTCAAAATCAGTTTGTCCAGATGGATGGTTCAGTCTAACATAGTTGACTCAGGATGACTATGGATTGTTCCTCACATTCAAATCCAGTGTCAGAGTTTTTCTTTCCCTCCTTCCCTCCCTGTCCTGTCCTATTTCACACTGCCAATAGGGGTCTTATTAGACAGAGGAAAGCACATATTCTTTGGAAGCAAGCAACTCTGGATTTCGGTCCTCTGCCCACCACATTCTAGTTGGGTGACCCATTCAAGTAACTTAACTTGAATTTCAAGTGCCTTATAAATAGTGGATTCTATTCCATGGATTGTTTTTAGAGGATATAAGCTACATGTATAAAATGTTCTTTAAGCATGATGTGAATCTCTTCAATGAGCATTGCCTTGCTTTTTTTCTTTCCAGTAAAAACACTCAAATGGCCACAGTAAATACAAAGGCTGAATTTGGATGTCAGCGGTCTGTACTAGAGTCAGTTTTAAAGGCTCTTCAGGTGATTCTAACGTGCATCCATGGCTTAGAACCACTGATCTAGGTGTTCACTTAAGGTCTTCGTGATTTAAAACTCAGAAGTAAAAGAAAAATTGAATATCTTGTTTTAGCATGGTATTAAGATATGGACCACAAAAAAATTGCATATGGGGGGAAATTTTGTGAAGGGGACATTTGAGGTATTTGTTTATTCATCCATTGAGATAATCATTGGTGTTTCTGAACCCTGTGTTCAGGCATTGTGTTAAGCAATGGTCCTGTAAAGATGAAATTGGCACGATGAGGCAGCCACAACACACCATACAGTGTGATACAGACCGGAGGCAGGTACAGTGGCCTAGTAGCCAGGAATACTATGCTTGGTGTTTGCCTGGCAGAGACATTTGGATTTTATTTTATCTGTGTTTGATGATATACAAAGAGTATTAAGTGGGTGGGAATCATGATTAAATATTAGAAATGTTACTCTGGTGTGTTTGAAATGGGTGAGTTAGGTAGGGTGGCCAGTGGAGAAGGAAGACACTGAGGGTTTAATGCAGGGTTATGGCAGTGAGGATGAAAAGGAGGGGCTGGACTTGATAAGTTGGAGGTGGAATGATAGGACTTAAAGACCAATTATGTAAGGGAGAGGTTTTGATGATTTCCAGATGCCTGAGTAGGTTGTGGCATCGTTCACTAGGGGAGGGGCAAGTTTGTGGGTGGGGATCTTCAGTTTTGAGCCGGTTACAGTTGAGGCATTTAGGAACATATATAGTAGATGATTGCTCTCTGGATCTGGAACTTGGGAATGGAAGCTCCATTAGAGATAAAGCTGAGGAACTGTAGAGTCAGTATTTATAGCCACAGGTATGGGTGGAATTGCCAGAACATGTATGAGAACAAGAAAAAAGCCAAGGACAAAGCTCAGGAATTGTTAGCATTAGGTGGGGGTGGAAAAGGAGCAGCTGGACAGGAGAGTCTGAGGAGAGGCAGAGAGCCTGAAGAGAATAAGGACAGGGGACTCTCAGAAGGACAAAGCTGAAGAAAGGCAAACTGATTAGCAGTGTAAAAGCAACAGAAGGATCAAAGTAATTTCTGAGTTGAACTACAAGAACTGGATCTGGCTTCTAGGTGGGCATAGGAGAGTTTATTGAATGTGTGTAATAAAATCTGTGGAGTCTGCAAAGCACAGGCAGAGAACAATAGATTGAACAGATGGAACAGGTGAAGACAAGTGGTGCACTTAAGACCTCTATCCAGACCATTTCACGTACATGAGCATTGATGTAGCTGATTCATATTAATGTCCCACTTGTTCATACGTGGCTAATTTATACTCTGGTTGTTTTCCACTTATGTAGTTTGTAGGTTTTCCTGTTTTCAACGGTTTTGGAGGATGGGAACTCTATCTCTACTACTTCATTACTTTATCTCTTACCGTTGAGCTTTTGACTTCGCAGACTATTTTAAAGAGTAAATAAGCTGTGATTTTTGGGCAGAAGGACCCTACAAAACAGCCTACATAACCTAGGATGAAAAACTCTGGAACAAAATGTTTCTCAGGAACTCATTCAGCAGAGGGTCAGAACCTGACATTCCAGTCTGGTTTGTCTCATGGTGTTCTTTTATTGTAGAAAATCAAGATCTGACCATCAAATATTTTGATGTCTGCTACAGGGTATCACTTAGCAAAATCTCTGGCTCTTCCCCACTACCATTCTCTTGGCTGAATGGCATTTGGGGCCATGAGGAAGATGCCAGCAGTGTGGAGGATATAATGGCCCAAATCACTCAGACTCTTGAGACTTAGAGCCTAGTGTGTCTGAGAAAGTTCACCTAGAGCCCTCCTTGTCTTCTAGAAGCATTATTCACTCATAACTTTTTTTATTATGTTCAGTTAGTATATTGTACATCATACATTTTTGTCGTAGTGTTCAACGATTCATTAATTGCATATAACACTCAGTGCTCATTTCAACACATGCTCTCCACAATTCCCAGTACCTGGTTATCCCATCCCCACCTCCTTCCCCTCCGTTACCCTCAGTTTGGTTCACAGAGTCCAGAGTCTCTCATGGTTTGTCTCCCTCTCTGAATTCTTCCCATTCAGTTTTTCTTCCCTTACCCTGTGGTCCTCTGCTCTATTATGTTCCATATATGAGTGAAACCATATGATATTTGTCTTTCTTTGGTTAACTTATTTTAATTAGCAAAAACCCCTCCAGTTTCACCTAGGGCATTGCAAATGGTGGATCGTCATCCTTTTTTTTTTTTGTCATCCTTTCTGATGGCTGAATAATATTCCATTTTATATAGGAACCACATCTTCTTTATCTATTCATATGTTGAAGGTCATCTTTGTCCCTTCCACAATTTGGCTATTGTGGACATTGCTGCAATGAACATTGGGATTCATGTGTCCCTTCTTTTTACTACATCTGTATTTGGGGTAAATACCTAGCAGTGCAATTGCTTGGTCGTAGGGTAGCTCTATTTTTAATGTCTTGAGGAATCTCTGTACTGTATTCTAGAGTGGCTATATAAGCTTGCTGAGCTGTACAAGCTTACCAATAGTGTAAGAGGGTTCCCCTTTCTCCACAATCTTGCCAAAACTTGTTGTTTCCTGTCTTGTTAACTTTGGCCATTCTAGCCGGTGTAAAGTGGTATCTCATTGTGGTTTTCATTTGTATTTCTCTGATGGCTAGTGATGTTGAACATTTTGTCATGTGTCTGTTAGACATTTTTATGTCTTCTTTGGAGAAGTGTCTGTTCATATCTTCTGCCTATTTTTTTGACTTGATTATTTGTTTTTTTTGGGTGTTGAGTTTGTGAAGTTCTTTTTACATCCTGGATATCAGCCTTTTATTCAAAATGTCATTTGCAAATATCTTCCATTCTGTGGATTGCCTCTTAGTTTTGTTGACTGTTTCCTTTGATATGCAAAAAAAAGCAGTAATGAACTTTTGGGACTTATGATAAAAAGCTTTTGCACTGCAAAGGAAACAGTCACTCATAACTTTTTAGGTGACTTGTTATGCCTATGTCAACCTCTTTTATTCTCTTTCATTTATTTCGAACTGCTCAGGCTCTCTTTTCTCTGTCTTCTTCAGTTTCTTTCTGTTCCTATCTCTTTGTGTCTTTGTTCAGCTATAGGCCTGTTTATATTGCCCTGTGTCTGTGTCTTTTTCTGTCTCCATCTCTCAGTGCGCCAGGGCGTGTGTGGGGAAGCCCTATGGATAAAACTCCTTGGAAAAACAGTGATACATTGTTCAGTAACCATTGTAATTGTGTGATAAGAAGGTATTTTGATACATTGGGACCATGGAGCTGATGAGTGAATGATAGTGTATAGAAATCAATTAACATCTCTTTTTAACATCAACATTTTGATCAAGGACCTCCAAGTACAATGTGGTCCTCACTCAGAAAGTTACAGAGATAGGCAATGTATAGACCTATAGAGAAGGTTGACCCTATAGCTCTACCAGTGGCTGGGGGCTCTTTTAGGACTTACTGTTTCTGAATGTATGGCCATAGAAATCCTGCTTAGACATGTGATGTGCATACTAGAATAGTGAGCCCATCAGGAATTTGTGAAGTTATTTAGTGTAGTGGACTTCAAAAATTCTTAGACTACACAGCATCCATTATCCCTTCATAGCAATATCCTGATTTGCTTTTGAGTCCATATCTGACCCCTCTGTGATGTCTTGGGATGATACACATGTCACCCCGCCATTATGGAAGTGAAGAGGACAAGATACTTTCTTTCCCTCTTGGTATAACCAGGAGCTACACATGACTCAGGCTTAGATAATTGGATACAGCCTTCTGGGACTTAGAAACAGCTGGAATTCCTTACCCCAGCAGTGGTGTTCTGACCAGTACTCTGTTCCCGATTCTTCATTCTCTGGAGCTGACCTGGATCCTGCATTTCTGGGCTAGTTCTGCATCTTCTAGTCCATTATGCAAACTTATTGTTTCCTCTGGCTGGAGTTTGTCTGCTTGGACTGCCGTAACAAAATGCTATAAACTGTATGACTTAAATTTATTTTCTCTGAATTCTAGAGGCTGGGAAGTCCAAGATCAGGGTTCTGTTAGGGTTTGATTTTTGGTGAGAACTGTCCTTCTGTCTTGTAGATGGTTGCTTTGGCTTCACATGGTATTTTCCTCTGTGTTTGCACACGGGAGAGTGCAAGCTTGCTCTCTGGTGTCTCTTCTTGTAAAGACACTAATCTTATTGAACCAGGGCTCCACCCAGATAACCTCATCTAACCTTAATTACTTCCTTTAAATACATACACAGTGGGGATTAGGACGTCAACATACAAATTTTGGAGGAAACATTTATTCTGTAACACCAGCTAAAGTCAGTTTGTCTGGCTTATAGATTAGGAACTTTAGCAGATATACCTAAACATAAATTTACTAGTCTTACTTTTCCTTCTTCCTTCTGAAAATACTTTTTTTCCCCATCATTTTCTGCAAGTGTGGCTTTATTTAGTTGGTTGAATGAGTGGTCTATTTGACAAATAGTGAGGGCCTTTTGAACCAAATTAATTCCTCACCCCTCCACCTCTTTTCTTGGGTCTCTGGCTGCCCTGCCATTTTTTGAGCAAGGCTGTCAGTCAAGCAGGTGATTGGAGACTCTCTGATGTCATTCTCCACACTGATGTCAGACGCCAACCTTGGAGCTGGCTGGGTGGAAAAATGACCAGCTTGGCTCTTACAGTTATGGCTCCATGTTGCAAGAAGTTGGCAATTCTCTTCTTGCTTTTTTCTTTTTATTGCTTGTTCCACAGTCTGGGAAGCATACACAGCTGCCTGGCAGTTGTTCCTAAAGCTATGGCACTCATCATCAAAGGCTCTTACTCTGCTTGCTGCTCTAGACAGAAGGACAATGACAAGTAATATTAAGCCAGGCCCTTCTCCCAAGGGTCTCTGAGCTAGAAATCTTGGATGGAACTTATCAGAGGTAAATCTGCCTGAAGCTATCTCCAGCATAGGGCTTCTCTCAAATAGGTATCACATAGTGCCTCATGCTACTCTTATTTGCAGAATTACCAGAAAGGTGTATGTAAATGTGACCCTGAAAAACTTTTAGTTTGTGCTCATTTCATATTTTTTTATTCTGCTCCAGTTTCTCCCTTCACACCTGGAAGTCACTCAGTATGAAGTAAACCACAGCAGTTTCCAGGACTCGTGTGTGTGTGTGTGTGTGTGTGTGTGTGTGTGTGTGTGTGTGTGTATTTTCAATTGCAGATGTCCAGGAAACAGTAAACTCTTGTTTTGAAGCTTTTTAAAATTGAGCTTTTGATTCCAAGCAATTGAAAATTGTTCCTGTTTATGCTTCTTATTGGTGATAGTTTAACTAGCTGGATTTTGTTTTCTCTGGATTATGGTTTTTTATGGTTTTCCTTTTGGAGTTTACCAGTCCCTGGAGCTTATTGGTAGCAGAGGAAAAAATTGTCTAGAGAAGTTGAATTTCTTTCATGTTCATAGAAAATGTGGCCACTTGCCATTATAGGATAAACTCAGGGCTTTTTTTTCCCAGGGGTTCATGGATTAGTAAAATCTAAGCAATATTAATACTTTTTTTTGTTGTTTTGCAAGGCTAGAGCATATATTTTAGAAAGTGTCCATAAAATTAAATCAAGATAACTTATTTCTGGCATTTATTATGGGATAATTATCCTAATAGTACTTTACTCTTGTAATTTAGCAAAAGGGATGCTTCACTCTTGTGTTATTTGGGAAAACATCACTAAAGGTCACCCAAGTGTAGATTGTTTATTAAAATGTCTAAATCCTTTTATAATTAGTGTAACAGGTAGTTGTTACTATCCTGCAGCATTTTCACCAGTTTTCCCCATATGCATTAATTAAAATCACACAGGCAGTTACTGAGAACTCTGTGTACATTTTGGGGTTCTGGGATAAGGGTCGCAGAATTGGTATAATGAAGACTTTGCCAGGGCATATCTCTTAAAGGAGAGCTCAGGATTTATGTAGATTATATAGAATAGATGGTGGGAAGTGGTGATCCCAGGCTGGCAGGAAGATGGCTAAGAAGAGATAGAAAAGCCAGTTAGTAAGAAAACTAAATATTGTTGGACAGTCACTCTGTTAAATGTTGAATGACACACAGTTAAAACATTTAATTTTTAATTTACAACGTGAGAGAGTTTTTTCTTTTCTTTTTTTGCTTTCATTTATAACTGAAGACACTTCAAGAGCATGTTTTGGAATTGATAATGAAATTCCAGTCCACTTGACTCCAGAGAATGAAAATGATCAAGACTTGCTTGGGAGATTTTCCCTGACTGGAAGGGAAGCCGTTTGTAGGGTAGAGTGAAAGACAACGTTGGGTACATTGGTAGTGGGGCAGTGAGGGCACATTTACATATCCTAGGAAAGCTGATCTGAAGCTCCAGTAGATCCTTGATCTGGGGCAGCGACATTAAGGGAATTAGGGTAGCAGAGTACTGGCTGGTGATCTTGTACCCCTTCACAGGTAACCAAGAACAGTTAGCACGAAGCCGTAATACTCTTTTACGAGTATTACTCAATACTCAAGAATACTTCAATTCTTGCTAGACCCATCTCTAAAGGCAAGGGAAACAAAGACAAAAATGAACTACTGGGACTTTATCAAGATAAAAAGCTTTTGTACAGCAAAGGAAACAGTCAACAAAATCAAAAGACAACTGACAGAATGGGAGAATATTTGCAAGTGTCTTACCAGATTAAGGGCCAGTATCCAAAATCTATAAAGAACTTAAGCTCAATTCCTAAAGAACAAAAAATCTAGTCAGGAAATGGGCTGAAGACATGAACAGACATTTCTCCAAAGAAGACCTGCAAATGGTTAACAGACACATAAAGAAATGCTTAACATCACTCAGCATCCAGGAAATACAAACCAAACCACAGTGAGATACCACCTTACACCAGTCAGAATGGCTAAAATTAACAAGTCAGGAAAGAACAGATGTTGGTGACGATGTGGAGAAAGGGGAACCCTCTTACACTGTTGGTGGGAATGCAAGCTGGTGCAGCCACTCTCGAAAACAGTGTGGAGGTTCCTTGAAAAATTGAAAATAGAGCTA
This sequence comes from Spilogale gracilis, assembly GCA_004023965.1. Taxonomy (NCBI): domain Eukaryota; kingdom Metazoa; phylum Chordata; class Mammalia; order Carnivora; family Mephitidae; genus Spilogale; species Spilogale gracilis. Next base: position 72,423 of record PITA01000349.1, on the reverse strand, counting down.
CCTTATGACCCAGCAATTACACTACTGGGTATTTACCCCAAAGATAGAAATTTAGTGAACTGAAGGGGCATGTGCTCCCCAATGTTTATAGCAGCAATATCCACAATAGCCAAGCTATTTAAAGAGACATGTTTGTGAGTGGCACCTGGGTGGCTCAATTGGTTAAGCGACTGCCTTCGGCTCAGATCATGATCTCGGAGACCCAGGATCGAGCCCCACTTTGGGCTCCCTGCTTGGCGGGAAGCCTGCTTCTCCCTCTCTCAATCCCTCTGCTTGTGTTCCCTCTCTGGCTGTGTTTCTCTGTTAAACAAATAAAATCTTAAAAAAAAAAACAGGTTTGTCTTCCTCCCTGGTCCCATCTTGTTTCATTTTTCCCCCCTCCCTTCCCCATGGCCTCCTGCCCTACCTCTCAAATTCCTCATAGCAGAGAGATTATATGATAATTGTCTTTATCTGATTGACATATTTCACTTAGCATAATACCCTCTAGTTCCATTCCCGTCATTGCAAAAGGCAAGATTTTTGTTTTTTAAGGCTGCATAGTAGTCCATTGTATATATACACACCACATCTTCTTTATCCATTCATCTGTTGGTGGACATCTAGGTTCTTTCCATAGTTTGGCTATTATGGACATTGCTGCTATAAACATTGGGAAGCACGTATGTGCCCCTTCAGATCACTACATTTGTATTTTTGGGGTAAATACCCAGTAGTGCGATTGTTGGGTCATAGGGTAACTCTATTTAAAACTTTTTTTTAAAAAAGATTTTATTTATTTGACAGAGAGAACCACAGCGAGAGAGGTAACACAAGCAGAGGGAGTGAGAGAGGGAGAAGCAGGCTTCCCACTGAGCAGGGAGCCTGATGTGGGGCTCAGTCCCAGGACTCCAGGATCATGACCTGAGCCAAAGGCAGATGCTTAATGACTGAGCCACCCAGATGTCCCTATTTAAAACTTTTTGAGGAACCTCCATACTGTTTTCCAGGGTGGCTGCACCAGCTTGCATTCCCACTAAGAGTGTAGAGTGCAGGAGGATTCCCATTTCTCCACATCTTGTACAACATATGTCATTTCCTGACTTGTTAATTTTAGCCATTCTGACTGGTGTAAGATGGTATCTCCCTGTGGGTTTGAATTGTATTTCCCTGAAGCCAAGGAATGTTGAACACTTTTTCCTGTGTCTATGGCCATTTGGATGTCATCTTTGCAGAAATGTCTGTTCATGTTTTCTGCCCATTTCTTGATTGGATTATTTATTCTTTGGGTGTTGAGTTTGATAAGTTCTTTATAGATTTTGGAAGATAGGCCTTTATCTGATGTGTCATTTGCAAATATCTTTTCCCATTCTGTCAGTTGTCTTTTTGTTTTGTTGACTGTTTCCTCTGCTGTGCAAAAATTTTGATTTTGATAAAGTCCCAATTCTTCTTTTTTACCCTTGTTTCCCTTGTCCTTGGTCATGTTTCTAGGAAGACCTTGCTGTGGCTGAGTTCGAAGAGATTGCCAGTGTTTTCCTCCATCACAGCCTCAATTTGATGGATTTCTGTTTCACATTGAGGTCTTTCATCCCTTTTGAGTCTAATTTCGTATGTAGTGTAAGGAAATGGTCCAGTTTCATTATTCTGCATGTGGCCGTCCAATTTTCCCAACACCATTTGTGGAAAAGACTGTCTTTCTTCCATTGGACATTCTTCTCTGCTTTGTGGAAGTTGAGTTGACCATAGAGCTGAGGGTCCACTTCTGAGCTCTCTATTCTGTTCCACTGATCTATGCGTCTGTTTTTGTGCCAGTACCATACTGTTTTGATGATTGCAGCTTTGTAATAGAGCTTGAAGTCTGGGATTGTGATGCCGCCAACTTTGGTTTTCTTTTTCAACATTCCTCTGGCTATTCAGGGTCTTTCCTGGTTCCATATAAGTTTTAGGATTATTTGTTCCATTTCTTTGAAAAAAATAGATGGTATTTTGATAGGGACTGCATTAAATGTGTAGATTGCTTTAGGTAGCATAGACATTTTCACAGTATTTGTTCTTCCAATCAATGAGTGTGGAAAGTTTTCCCATTTCTTTGTGTCTTCCTCAATTTCTTTCATGAGTACTGTATAGTTTTCTGACTACTTTGCCTCTTCAGTTATGTTTATTCCTAGGTATCTTATGGGTTTGGGTACAATTGTAAATGGGATTGACTCCTTAATTTTTCTCTTATGTCTTGCTGTTGGTGTATAGAAATGCAACTGATTTCTGTGCATTGATTTTATATCCTGACACTTTGCTGAATTCCTGTATGAGTTCTAGCAGTTTTGGAGTGGAATGTTTTGGGTTTTCCACATAAAGTATCATATCATCTGCAAAGAGTTAGAGTTTGATTTCTTCTCTGCTGATTCAGATGCCTTTTATTTCTTTCTGTTGTCTTATTGCTGAGACTAGGACTTCTAGTACTTTGTTGAATATTGGTGAGGATAGTGGACAGCTCTGCCATGTTCCTGACCTTAGGGGGAAAGCTCTGTTTTTCCCCATTGAGAATGATATTCGCTGTGGGTTTTTCATAGATGTCTTTTGTGATATTGAGGTATGTACCTTCTATCCCTACACTGTGAAGAGTTTTGATCAAGAAAGGATGCTGTACTTTGTCAAATACTTTTTCAGCATCTATTGAGAGGATCTGATGGTTCTTGTTCTTTCTTTTATTAATGTTCTGTATCACATTGATTGATTTGCAGATGTTGAACCAACCTTGCAGCTGAGGAATAAATCCCACTTGGTCATGGTGAATAATCCTTTTAATGTACTAAATGGATCCTATTGGCTAGTATTTTAGTGAGAATTTTTGCACTTGTGTTCATCAAGGATATTGGTCTGTAATTCTCCTTTTTGATGGGGTCTTTTTCTGGTTTGGGGATCAAAGTAATGGTGGCCTCATAAAATGAGTTTGGAAGTTCCCCTTCCATTTCTATTTTTTGGAACAGTTTCAGGAGAATAGGTATTAATTCTTCTTTAAATGTTTGGTAGTATTCCCCCGGGAAGCCATATGGCTCTGGGCTCTTGTTTGTTGGGAGATTTTTGATGACTGCTTCAATCTCCTTACTGGTTGTGGGTCTGTTAAGGTTTTGAATTTCATCTTGGTTCTGTTTTGGTAGTTTATGTCTCTAAGAATGCATCCATTTCTTCCAGATTGTCAAATTTGCTGGTGTATAGTTGTACATAACATATTCTTATAATTGTTTGTATTTCTTTGGTGTTGTGGTCTCTCCTCTTTCTTTCATGATTTTATTAATTGGGGTCCTTTCTCTTTTCTTTTTTATAAGTCTGGCCAGGGGTTTATCAATCTTGTTAATTCTTTTAAAGAACCAGCTCCTAGTTTTGTTGATTTGTTCTGCTGTTCTTTCAGTTTCTATCTCATTGATTTCTGCTTTGATCTTTATTTCCCTTCTCCTGCTAGGTTTAGGCTTTTTTTTTTTTGCTGTTCTTTCTCTAGTTCCTTTAGGTGTAGGGTTAGGTTGTGTACTTGAGACCTTTGTTGTTTCTTGAGAAAGTCTTGTATTGCTATATACTTTCCTCTCAGGACTGCCTTTGCTGTGTTCCAAAGATTTTGAACAGTTGTGTTTTTATTTTCATTTCCATGAATTTTTAAAAAAGATTTTATTTATTTATTTGACATAGAGATCACAAATAGGCAGAGAGGCAGGCAGAGAGAGAGGAGGAAGCAGGCTCCCTGCTGAGCAGAGAGCCTGACATGGGCCTTGATCCCAGGACCCTGAGATGATGACCTGAGCTGAAGGTAGAGGCTTACCCTCTGAGCCACCCAGGCACCCTCCATTTTTTAATTCTTCTTTAATTTCCTGGTTGATCCATTTATTCTTTAGTAGGATACTCTTTAGCCTCCATGTATTTGCATTCTTTCCAACTTGCCTCTTGTGGTTAAGTTCTAGTTTCAAAGCATTGTGGTCTGAAGATATGCAGGAAATGATCCCAATCTTTTGGTACTGTTGAGACCTGATTTGTGATCCAGGATGTGATCTTTTCTGGAGACTATTCCATGTGCACTAGAGAAGAATGTGTATTCTGTTGCTTTGGGATGGAATTTTCTGAATATTTCTGTGATGTCCATCTGGTCCAGTGTGTCACTTAAATCCTTTATATCCTTGTTGATTTTTTGCTTAGATGATCTGTCAATTTCAGTGAGGATGGTATTAAAGTTCTCTACCATTGTTGTATTGTTAATGTGTTTCTTTGATTTAATTATTAATTGGTTTATATAATTGGCTGCTCCCATATTAGGGGCATAAATATTTAAAATTCTTCGATCTTCTTGTTGGTCAGACTCTTTAAATGTGATATGGTATCCTTCCTCTCATCTCTTATTGTAGTCTTTGGCTTAAAATCTAATTTGTCTGATATAAGGATTGCCACCCCAGCTTTCTTTGGATGTCCATTTGCATGGTAAATTGTTTTCCACCCCCTCACTTTAAATCTGGAAGAGTCTTTGGATCTAAAATGAGTGTCTTGCAGACAGCATATTGGTGGGTCTTGTTTTTTTTTTTTTTTTTTTTTTTTTTTAGGTCCATTCTGATACCTTGTGTCTTTTGATTGGGGCATTTAGCCCTTTTACATTCAGTGAAAGCCCATTTACATTCAGTGAAAATTTACAATAGTGAAAGATATGAATGTACTACCATTGTATTGTTTGTAAGGTGATTTTACTATATATTGTTTCGGTTCCTTTCTGGTCTGTTCCTTTTAGGCTCTCTCTTTTGCTTAGAGGACCCTTTCAATTATTCCTGTCTGACTGGTTTGGTGTTTGCAAATTCTTTTAGTTTTTGTTTGCCCTAGAAGATTTTTTATTTCTCCTTCTATTTTCAGTGACAGCCTAGATGGATATAGTATTTTTGGCTGCATATTTTTCTTGTTTACTGCTCTGAATATATCATGCCAGTTGTTTCTGGCCTGCCAGGTCTCTGTGGATAGGTCTGCTGACAATCTATATTTTTACTGTTGTATGTTATGTTATAGACCTCTTGTCCTGAGCTGCTTTCAGGATTTTCTCTTTGTTACTGGGACTTGTAAGTTTTACTATTAGATGAAAGGGTGTTGGCCTATTTTTATTGATTTTGAGGGGCATTCTCTGTGCCTCCTGGATTTTGATGCTTGTTCCCTTCCCCAAATTAGGGGAGTTCTCTGCTATAATTTGCCCCAGTATACCTTCTGCCCCTCTCTCTCTTCTTCTTCTGGGATCCCAATTATTCTAATATTGTTTTGTCTTATTGTATCACTTAGCTCTCAAATTCTCCTCACGTAGTCCAGTAGTTGTTTGTCACTCTTTTTCTCAGCTTCTTTATTTTCTATCATTTGGTCTTCTGTATTACCAATTCTCTCTTCTGCCTAATTTATCCTAGCAATAGGAGCCTCCATTTTTAATTGCACCTCATCAATAGTTTTTTGATTTCAACTTGGTTAGTTTTAATTCTTTTATTTCTCCAGAAAGGGATCTTATTTCTCCAGAAAGGGATTCTCTAATATCTTCCATGCTTTTTTTTGAGCCCAGCTAGCATCTTGATAATTGTCTTTTTGAACTCTAGTTCTGACATCTTGCCATCAGTACTGCCTCTTGTTCTTTTTTTTTTTTTTTTGAGATCGGTTTTTCTGCCTTGTCATTTTATCCAGATAAGAATAGATGAACAGAGAAGAAAATACTAAAAGGGTAGCAATGACCCCACAAAAATATACACTAGCCAAATCAGAAGAGACCCAAAACTGGGGGGGGGGTAAAGGAGGAAAGAAATATATATTTCTCTGGTGAATAGAACAGCACCACACACTTGATTTTGGGTGTGTTTTGGTCTGTTAGAAGAAACTGCCTCCCAAAATTTTAAAGAAAGGAAAAAAATATATAAACATGATGAAGGGGTGGAATATGACTGTAAAGATGAAAATTTAAAACAATTCTAAAAAAGGAATTGATAAGTTGGTTGAAAAAAGGGAAAAAAAAAGGAAAGAATGTGATCAGGCTGGAGACTAGAACAAAGCCATGTGCTAGATTTAGGGTATATTTTGACTAGAAGAAACTATCCCAAAATTTTAAAGAGAAACATATATGTATACAAAAAATAAAATACAATGAAAGGATAGAACATGACTGTAAGAATGAAAATTGAAAAAGATTTTTTAAAAAGGTCTTGATAAAATAATTTAAAAAGGTTAAAATAGGAAAGAGGAAAAATTAAAAAAGAATAGAATAAGAAAAAATAAAATAAAAAAATTTAACTTTGAAAGACTAAAGAATTATGGGGAAAAAGCCATGAATTTTATGTCCTACATTCCTCTAGCTCTGGACTTCTGCAGTTTCCATTGGTGAGCTTGGTCTTGGCTGGATGTTCTTGCTGATCATCTGGGCAAGCGGCCTGTTGCAGTGATTCTCAAATGTCTTTGCCCAAGACGGAACAGCCCCGCCCTTGCCAGCAGCCCAGCTAAGCAATCTGCTCGGGTTTGCTCTCATAGCTTTTGTTCCCTGAATGCTTTCTGTACAGCTTTGGAGGGCAGGAATGAAGATAGTGGCCTCCTAGTCTCCGGCCAGGAGGACCCCAGTGCTCGGCACCCCACTCCTCAGTGCGCTTTCAGAGAAAAGCAGTCAATCACGCCGTCTCCCTGGTCTGCGGCTGCACTCCTTGTTCACCTGGCCTGTGACCGAGCATTTCTATCTTTGGCGCTCGGCTGGGTTTGGAGTCTCCAGACCCAGCAGATTCCTGCAGTGCACTGCCATGCCACTTCTCCTGGAGGAGGAAGGAGGGGGTCTCCCTGGATCTGCCATTTGTGGGATCCCTGCTGGAAGGACAGTAGCCAGACTGTGCCAGATCATGGTTTAAGGTAACCCTGAGCCAAGAGCCCACTCCTCCAGCTTCCTTGCTGTGATACCTGGGAGCTCTACCATGCTCAGGCACCCCCCCTCCCCCCCATCTTTCTGTGACCTCATGGGTCCTGAGACCACACTGTCACCGTGAGGGCTCCACTCCCTGGAGTGACATCCCTCAGAGGAGCAGATTTCTAAAAGTTCTGATTTTGTGTTCCACGGCTCTATGGCTTGCTGGGAGCTGGCCCCTGCCCCCTGTGATCTCTCTTCCTGTATATTGCCTCAGATTCAGTTCTCTGCAGGTCCTATCTCCCAGAAAGTGGTTGCTTTTCTGTTCCTAGAATTGCTGCTCTTCTTCTCTTCCATCTCCTGTTGAGTTTGTAGGTGTTCAGAATGGTTTGATAACTAGCTGAACTCCTGGCACCTGACATTATGCAGGTCTCCTGCACCTCTGCCATCTTGCCAAGGTTGATCTTTAATTTTACTTTTTTCTCACATTCCCCTTGTAGCACTGTAACTCCTTTGGAGGGGTCCTAGCTGCCCTGTTCTCTGGAAACCCCATAAGAACATATATAGCTCAGTAACATATCCTGCTGGGGGTACACAGCATAGTGCTTGGACTGCTGCCTGATTAGGCCAGAAAGGAGCCCTTTGTCTTCGGGTTCCTGTGTTTTTGCCTTGCCTGTACGTGAGTGGCCAGCTAGGCTCTTCCTTATTAAGCCAACTACTTGATATTTTGAGCTCAGCCCTATATAGTGTTTCTCACTCTATCTATCTATCTATCTATCTATCTATCTATCTATCTATCTATCTATCTATCTATCATCTATCTATCTATCATCTATCTATCATCTATCTATCATCTATCTATCAATCTATCTATCTATCTCTATTAAAATATTTTATTTATTTATTTGACAGAGAAAGAGATCACAAATAGGTAGAGAGGCAGGCAGAGAGAGAGGAGGAAGCAGGCTCCCTGCTGAGTAGAGAGCCCGATGTGGGCCTCGATCCCAGGACCCTGGGATCATGACCTGAGCTGAATACAGAAGCTTTAACCCACTGAGCCACCCAGGCACTCTATTTATTTATTTTTTGATTTATTTATTTTATAGAGTGAGCAAGTGGGTGAAGGAAGGGAGGGAAGAAAAGAGAGAGAGAGAGAGAGAGAGAGAGAGAGAGAGAGAAAGAATGAATGAGAATAAATCTCAAGCAGACTCCCAATTGAGTGTGGAGTCTGATGTGGGGCTGGATCCCAGGACCCTGAGATCATGACTTGAACTAGAACTGAGAGTCATTTAACTGGCTGAGCCACCCAGGTACCCCAGTGTTCCTCTTTAGATTAGTGTAACCATCTCTACTTGACACAGGAATTAGGTTCTTTAGGCATGATTGGATGTGTGTTTTTTAGGCACAATGACAAAGACATTTCTTTGATTTTTATGTTATTATGTCAACCAGTCATCTTTTATGGTTAAAGGATGTAACTATGTTTATGATTACCTAATATTTTATACTTAGAGATGCTAGAATAGTTCAAACATAGCAAAGTAAGGAACTCTCCTTGTAATAGCCACTTGTTAGGAGGTATTTCTCTAGGAAGCTATTAAAATACTTTCTCAATGAATCCTTTCTTCTCTCAATGAGAGATAGTTGATAGCCTGTTTTTGGGTAAAGACTTTGAGATCAGTGGTTCTCATTGGGGATAGTTCTGAAATCTAAGGGGTGGGGCATTACTGTGAAGCACTGCTAGTGTGTGGTGGGCAGGGTCCAAAGAAACAAGATGTCCCTGTAGTATGTAGAATTGGCCCACATAAAAAAATATTATCCTATTTTCCACACTTTTGAATGTCTTCATCTTCAGGATAAATCCCTCATTTTCCTCACTGTCTTTAGAAATAAAGTTGGCAGAGGTAAGTGTATATTATAATAGTTTAGTATGTGCCAGTACCTTCTCTTTCATTTTTTTTGTTCTTCCAGTACAGAATGGCTTCTGATGTTTTCTCAAAAGCAGACATGCAAGGGTGCCAGGGTGGCTCAGTCTGTTAAACGTCTGCCTTTGGGTCAGGTCTCCAGGCCTGCATCAGGCTCCCTGATCAGTGGGAAGCCTGCTTCTCTCTTTTCCACTCCACCTGCTTGTGTTCCCTCTCAAATTGTGTCTCTGTCAAATAAGTAAATAAAATCTTTAAAAAAAAACCCACAGAGACATTCATAAGGAGTGAGAACATGTATCAGACTATTTTATTATTTTCTTCTCTAATGCTGCACAAGCATTTATATAAGAAACACAATTTATTATAGTTAAGGTAGTACATACATAGTTTCAGAAAATGGATATATGTGTAGATTAGGATTTATCAAGGTCATTTCAGAATTTTACAGTGATGAGGATAGTAAGATTGGATCTCTTTGTCCCAAATCTTTTTTTTTTTTTTTTTTTTTTACTTAGCAAGTGAACTTTCCAGTTCCTATACCTCTCTCATGCAACATTCTTACATTATAGATAAGTCACACTTCTGCTTAAAAAAAAATGAGGAGACACTCTGCACTGTGATTTGGTTTTACTCCTGGTATGTACTGACGAGTCTCTAGGTGCCAAAACATTTTTGTTGTTAAAGGGCAGAGGCACCTAATTGCCAGAGGGACTGACCCTACCTTCTTCTCTTCTCTTCTACCCCCTAATACCTGTTTATAAGATTTCATGTATTTCTTTGGGGTTGAAGGAGAAGGAGTGAGGGAGTGTGGCAGGGGAGGCAGGGAGAGGGACAGGCAGACTCCCCACTAAGCTAGAGCCCAACATAGGGCTTGACTTCACAACCCTGAGCTCATGATCTGAGCTGAAATCTAGAGTCACATGTTAGATGTTGTATGCTTAATGGAGTGAGCCACCCGGGCACCCTTCTGGTTACCTTAAATCACACATGTCCTTCTTTGGAGACTTATCTCATTCTCAACCTTCTGAGTCTTGCATGCCAGAATTTTAGCCCCACCTTCTGCTGGATGTAAGGCACTTCCTCCACTTCTTCATTGTACCTTTAACTCCCTCCTGCCCCCTACCTGTTCATCTGGTGATCACCTGAAGGGATATGGGGTTTAGGAGCAGATTCTAGCTGAGTAGGAAAGAAGTTGCAGGAGGCCACATGGCAGGGCTTGACCTAGAAAGACAGAGCTCCCAGAGCAAAGCCTACCAAACAGGGATGCCCTTCTTTGGTGTCAGCTTGCTGTAAAAGGCAGAACTAGTCAAAGATAAGGGTAATAACAATTTTGGGCATTAACGCTGGGGATTCTTTCAACAGCCTGATTTATTTGTATCCAGTTGAACTGAGTGGGAACAAAGAAATTTAGGTCTTGTTTCCTTGTGATGGGTGAGTGCAATGTATGAACTAATCCTAATTAGGGATGATGGAGTAGTTAGCATGCAGGCTCTGGGTTCACATCCTGTGCTTCCTACTCCCTAGCATTGTCATCTTGGGCAAGTACAAACTTCCCCATGCCTCCATTTCCTCATTTGTATGATAGAGATGATAATAATGATTACTCCTTGGGGCAATGTAAGGGCTGATTTTGTCCATCCAATGGTAGGGATTTCTATGTTGTAAGTATGAAATTGTCATTTTTGAAGTATTTTCACATCCTCTGACCCTCTAGAGAAGCCTCATCTTGTCATTGATTTACAACCTAGGTTCAAGAATAATGGTGTTAGTTACACATTTTATTCTAGGTTTTGAAAGACAAGATTAAATTTGTAGCACATTCAAATTCATTTAATGAGTTTTTTATAAAGGAAGTCTCCAACACTAGTTTCCCCTAGATTTTTCACTCCATAGAGCCCTATTTCTGCAAGATGTTCTCCAAAAAAGTATTCTATGTGAAAGTGGGCTGCAGCACACACAATGTCATTGTTAGAGACCTATAACATATGTTAGAATGTCAAAGGCTTGTAGAAGTACTGTGAAGGAACTTGTTTAATTAAAAAAGCTATTGTCTTAATGTTTCCTAGAAAGTGGAGCCTGAGACTGAATTTGCATGCTAAGGATTTAGCAGAGGTGCAATCCTAGTGGGACAGAGGGAAAGCAAATGTTGGCTGATGATATCCAGCTGGTCATAGCCTCATAAGAGAGCATCATATGATCACCAGGCAAGAGCTGTGTCTTCCAGATAGGCTCTGTGGAACCACCACACCTTGGAGTCATCTGGAGTCATCTTCCATTAAAGTTTATCCAAGAAGTGTTAATGCTGCTGGACTTAGGGGTTGTGTTTACCTGGCCTCTTTGGGCGGTTGCTGGCTTAAGCAGATCTTCTCCACAACATAGCCTGGGACTCTTGGTTAGATCTGGGCACCAGAGCTTCTGTGGACCCTCTGCAGAGGACCCATTGATGTCTTTATTAAAGTCTTATCCTCAGTCCCAGGGAGGCTGAGACCCTAGGAGATGAGGCCCTAGTGCCTGAGGGCTTGGGAAGGGAGGGAAGGCAAGCAAATCTGGAAGGCACATAAAGTGGGTCTGTATACCTGTCCTTTTACAAATGTGCCCTGTGTCAATATCACTTTTTAATCCCCTTTAAAAATTAGGTGTTATTCCATGAAACTCTTGAGGCATAGATCATGGAGTTGTGTTCAACAACCGTTAGTAATGTGGTAGAGCATTAATAAGGCTGAACTCCATAGCTTTTGAAGATGATTCTAGAACTAGGGATACTTACAGTTTTAGAGCCCTGTGTCAGGAAAGATGGTCTGTTTTATATTTGGGACAACAGTCACACTGAGTTGGAATCCTTGTTCACTGTATGTACACAATCTTCCCATGCAAATGGATGGTCCCAGGTAATATACTTAGGAGCAGTTGTGTTTCCTCTTAATGTCTATTTCCTCTTTTTCTGCCACCCTCTGTTTGTCATTTATCATCTGACTTTGCTTTTGAGTTTTAAATCTCAAAAGATTTAGATACTCAAAAATTAAGAAGCTCTTAATAAAACATTTTTGAGACTATTTTAAACTTACAGAAAAATTGCAAAAATAGTACAAATAATTCCCATATAGCCTTCACCTAGAGACCGTACTTAAGATTTTCCAGTTGTCCTGGTAACATTCTCTGTAGCAAAAGGATCAAGGTCCGAATCTTGTGTGCTTTTAGTGATCATCTCTCTCTCTCTAGTCTGCTTGAATCTGAATAGTACTTCAGTCTTCCCATGACTTTCATGACATCCATATTTTTAAAAATTAGAAGCCAGTCATTTTATAAAATATTGCTCAATTTGATTTCTTCTTCTGTTTCCTCAGTACTAGACCCAGATTGTACATTTAAAAAAAAAGATTTTATTTATTTATTTGACAGAGAGAAACATAGCTAGAGAGGGAACACAAGCAGAGGGACTGAGAGAGGGAGAAGCAGCTTCCCGCTGAGCAGAAAGCCCGATGTGGGGCTCCATCCCAGGTCTCCAGGATCATGACCTGAGCTGAAGGCAGTCGCTTAACCAACTGAGCCACCCAGGCACCCCAGGTTGTATATTTTTGATTGGAGCATTACAGAAGCAATCAGTCTATGTTCTTTCTATTGTATCTATGGTGTGTCCTATCATGTTGACTTGCCTAATTACTGATGGTTATTAATTTTGATCACTTGGTGAAGATGATGTCTTCCAGTTTTCTCTACTTTAAATTTCCTTCCCTCACCCTTTATCAATGCAATTAACAAGACTTCTGTGGACTGATATTTTAAGACTCTGTAAACCCATTTCTCATTCCATTTCTACCCACTAGTTTGAGAATGTATTGCTCTTTCTTGCTTCAGTTACTATGGTTGTGGTTGCAGACTGTGATTTGTAATTCCATAATTCTTTCTGTATTTGTTGACATTCTGCCATAAGGGAGACCTTTCCTTTTCCTCCACCTATTTTTTAATTTATAAGTGAGATCTCCTGGATTCCAGTTTGTTTGGTGGATCTTAATCCATTACTATCAATCTGATGCTCAAATTGTCCCAGACTTGACCAGGAGGAGGCCTTTCAAACTGGCTTCTGTATCCTTTTGATATATCTCCTTCATGCTATGAGCATCTCCTTACTCACAAGACAAATATTCTGAGCTCCTCCTATTCTTTCCCTGCACCATTCTCAGAATCAGCCATTTCTCCAGTGAGTCCTGGTTTCTTTTAGTGGAGAGTGATATATTTTTTGTTGTTGTTGTAGTTTTGTGGTTTTATTAACACAAATACAATGTGCTCATGAGCTATTTTCTTTGCTGTGCAGCCTGGCATTGGGATTGGTGACTCTGATGGCCAGTTGGGCTGCACTTTCTAAATGGATTTGGGTTTCTTGGAAGAGACATTGCTTATAATCTCTGCAAAATAAGATTTGTTGCACATCAGCACTTTAGGTTCCTTGACATCATGGACTAGGAACTTCTGGAGGCCTCTGGCAGCATATGCTTTGTTTTCTTGTTGTTCCTGCGTGGCTCAAGATCTGGTGCTTGAATATTCTGCATGCCATATTGTCAGTGCCTCTGGGTTTCCATCAGTTGTGCTTAATTTTGATGTATTGGTCTAACTGGTGCTAGATGAACTTCTTGGTTCTTTCTTTAATGATCTTGGGCTTCCCCAGAGGACTGTGGGTGTCCACCTCTGCAGGCAGTGCCAAGGAAAAAGAATGGAGAGTGATATTTAAAAATCCATATCAAATGGTAGCTGTGTTCATTGTTACTGAGATGTAGTGGTACCCAGCCCTTCTCAGAATACTGAAGAATTCTGTAGAGTTCTGAACTAGGAAATATGTGTGTATAAACACACATGCATGCATTTGCATTTATTTCTGTCTTCCTCTATTAAAAATAATTCATATTGCTACCTTCAGTTCCAATCAAACACCATACAGTTCATTCTAGTTTTGCCCCTTCCCAGATTTGTACCTTCCTTTTCCAGTAGTAAGAAATTGGGCTTCATTATCATTAATACATTTGTTTACTCAATCTCTCTGAATGTAGGAGATCTTCTGGCCATTGTAGCATCATCAGTTGCTTGGACATCTCTTATGCAGGCCCCAATCTCCATCCTGTTCAGAACCCCTCCCCATAGAAGGAATGTTTGATGGTAATCTTAAAACCTAGTTATCACTTAGGTTTCTTTGTAACTTTTTCTGGCTTGGTCACTCATAAATATTTCCATATCCGTTGGGGCTTAATTTATATTTCTCATTTCTACCACTTTCTTGGTGTAATGAGTTCTGCAAGTCTAATCTTGACTTCATGAAATAGTACTTCCTCATATTTCCTAAATTTAAGTTTCTTGAATTTTAAAAGGTGGTCTTAAATTCTTAAATTTTAGTATTTGGTGAACATATTTCCAGTAGTTCAATTTCAGTCTCAAACTCAATAACCATAAAATTTGTTTACCTCTTACCCATATGGTTCATGGTTGTATACATTTTGAATGTATAGCCATCAAATCTTTATGGACAATATTGTCTTTTGTCCCTTTCTTCATTGTTTTTCAAAAAATTTCCTTGTTTCATTGTATGATTTTTGCTGTTTATCATTTTATATGATCCAGCTGTTTTGTATAGCTTCACATTGGGGTAATGAATTTTTCTGTTTTCATGTTTTTCCTTGGGCCAACTGTTCCTTATTGAGGGGAGCCTAGAATGCAGGGGCCCAAACCCAATCAGGAGGGATAATTGTCCCACATGATGAATAAGAGGTAAATTAGAGGATAAATGGAATTCTTGTCTTAGGGACAAGGGAGGCAAAATAGGGCACCTGATGAGAAAAGGAGGCCTCTGAGCATTTGCTATACGTGGGGCTATGGGACCTGACACGGTTTTGAGGGGCTCTAGCTTCTTGGCTTAAAGACAAAAGTTAAGACAGGCGATAGCAGAACATGGAACTACTGTTTTGTGGGAATAACGTACAGTAAATGTGAGGTCCTTTTCCTGGATTAAAGTCTATTCTCCAGAACCCTTCATTCTATATGCATATTTAAATAATTTCAAATAGCACATTTGAAACACATAAGCTTTTCTTTTGGTCACTCACGGAAACCAGCTTTTTATAACCCCAGCTTTTGACTCATTTTTCCTGTCTCATTAGACTGTCTCTTCACCCAAAGGATGTGACAACCCTAATGCTGGACACATGTCCTGCTCCAAGACAGGCCTCATCAGCCAGCAACTGTGATGCCAACACCTGGCAGGACTTATATTTAAATTCTCCAAGACTTGGGAATTGGTGGCTCAGTTAACACTGGGAAACAGTGTGGTATACCAGGAGGGATCTGGACCTTTGGTTCAGAGTTCAGCCTCAAGTTTCTATTCTGTCACTTGCTAGTTGTAGGTCTGTGAAATTTACTTAAATTAGAACTCCTTTCCTTACCTGTGAAAAGGAGATAATATATACCTTACATGATTTATTTACAGAACCTGTGTATAAAGTGTACCTTAAGTATCTGACCCATAGATGTTTAGGAAGTAGTAGCAACCTTTGTAGTTCAGATTATTGTAGGACTCTATAGTCCTTCTTGAGTTGCCCTATTATGATACATTCCTGGGATGTTCTAGGAAAGACCACCAGATGATTATAACTCTGAGGAATAGCAATTTTTTTTCCATTTCATGAGACTGGAAGTTTTGCACTCAGCATTTACTTATTCCCTTATTCCACTGTCCTTCAGTATGTTGGAGTCCAGGCAGCTGACTGAGATTTTAGGTGAGAATCCATTTCCACCAATTACGCACATTTGTGTGATATTTGGAGCACTGCTTGTCTATTTTCTACTAGAAAGAAAGGTAGAGGACATGCTGGCTCTTACTATAGCAGTGATCCTATCACTTGACCGCTTAGTGAGGGTCAAGGGGTGACTGTAGTGATGAGGGCTGTGGGTTTGTACTGATGGTGTGAACGGCAGAAGCGCTCTAGTGCTATAACACCCTAGCATTGTAGGGGCAAGAGGTTGTTGTGGAAGTGTTAGAAACTTCTTGATTCCACACCTGCATTACAGCAGAGGAAGCATCTCCCTTGGTAGGCAAATTTGGCAGTGATGTTCCAGATGTTACTCTTGGAGTCAGCCTTGAGCCCATTCATCCAGCATTCTAATGATCTTCCAAGGAGAACTTGCCTGCATTGAATCCTTTTTTCCTGAAGATAGCTAGAATGGCTTTGTTTCCTTCAGTTGAACACTGCCAGAAAGAATTTCCACTCTCTAATTTTGGTCATTTGCTCTGGCCTGTGACTGCAGACACTGGTCTGGTAACTTGCCTCCCTCTTTTGAGACTTGCTTTTGGTACTGGAACCTTGATTCAAATCTGTCCTGAAGCCATGAATAGATATTCTGATTGGCAGTATCTACTGGCCTGCTGGAGCTCTCTAGCTTTTATTACTGCTTAAGTTCACCCTCTGGGCCCCACCTGTCTGAATGGACTACCCAGTGCATATTGTTGCTTGAGGTATCCTGATCTTGGTATAGCTTTTGAACTCTATGCCTGAATGCCCTAGTGCTTCCCTTAACAGCTGCTCAGTTCTCCCAACCCTTTACTGTGGTCTCGAGCTGAACCCACTCCTGTGGACTGTTCTTTGTGGCCATAAATGATCCACCCATATACCATGGGCTTGATCACAGATCTCCACTGGGCTAGCTGCATGGCACTTGCCCTTTACCCAGAAGAGTTGAGAGTCAGTCACCAATATGTTATCACTATGTTCTCCTTTGAGATCATATACAGAAATAGCAAACTTTACCGACTAAATTTTGCAGAAATAGCGAAAGCTCTTTTTAGATGTTTCCAACTAGAGAAGATTTAAACTTCCCCTGAAGTAGTTCTCTATTGTGAAGAAGTAGAAGGATGATATTGGTTTTAAAATGCTTCTGATGAAGTTACTATATATTTTTACCCATACCATGATTGATAAAAGATGAATTTTTTCCATCTTCAAATGGATAGGAATAGTTTTTATATAAGTTGAGTTATAATACTATTTGTCAGCATAGTAAGTAGGTTAAATAGTGATCCACTAATTTTCTTATCACCAGTGAGTAAATATTTTATAGCAGATGAGTAAATAGAAAAGTTTCTGTGTTAAGTTACATAAAACTGTTATAACTAGAATTCATAGAATTTTTAGTTAGTACTCCACTGTACAATAAGATATAAAAACAAATTAAATTTGAAATAAGACATTTGCCCCATAGCTAAAATTTGTATCCGAGAGAATGAATATTCACAGGGATAATGGTCAGACTATATATACAAATAGAACTTTGACCCAGCAACCTGCCTAGGAAATCAGCCCCCCTTTTATTCTGTAATAAGCATCCCAGGAAGCCAACATGTTATCAATCAGATTTGGAGGGAGTTAGACAGTTATTTTTAGTAATAATCTGGGGAGCCAAACAATAACCTCCAACATTTGGCCTCAAATGATCAGGACTTGATTAATAACTGACCATTTCCCTCATTTTTGCCTCTGCTTCCAACTTAGGACTGTTTGGAGGAAGGTAGATGCGTCCTCTAATCAGTCACACAGGATATTGCACTTCCAGTTACCCCACCTCTAGATTCTCCACGCCAACCTCCTCCAGTCAAGGCATACCTACAGCCTTCCCTTTTTTCCATTATGAAATGTCCCCATTCCTCTGCCTGTCTTTGAGTCTTTGACACCATAGGTATGGTGACTGACTGTCTTGAATCTAGCAAGCTCTGGAAAAATAGCTTTGCTTGTTCTCATTTGGATAGTCTTTATTTCTACATAGCCATAAGTGTCTTTAGGGAATCTTATCTTGTAAAGGATGTTTATTTTCTTCCCTGTTGCCCATGAGTATGCTGGTATTCTTAAAGTCTGGAGTCAATTTAGAGTTTCTCAATCTCTCAGCTTCTCTGTTAATTTCAAATCAGAGGAGATAGATTTCTCTTTAATGTTATATTTGAAAATTTGGTTTATAATTTAAAATTCAACACACTCTATCCATAGTGAAATAGTTTTCTACAATTCTAGACTGCATTATAACTAAAAATTTCATGATCTTTGGTATAAAATTGACTGAACACATTTTGAATGTTAACTACAATACGTCCATTAATTTAGTTTTATGTGCATGCTCATGTTTCTCTGAGAAATGCAAATGATTATCCAGAAACTGCAGTGCTTCATTTTTCAAATGTTTTAGTCTTTGTCTGTTTGATTCAGCAATCTCTTCTGATTAATAGCCTCATCTTATTACAGTCTTTCTCATTTTATTCTCCTTCCCTTGCATTATAGTGTCTTTTTTTTTTTAAGATTTTATTTACTTATTTGACAGAGAGAAACACAGCCAGAGAAGGAACACAAGCAGAGGGACTGAGAGAGGGAGAAGCAGGCTCCCGCCAAGCAGGAAGCCCGATGTGGGGCTCGATCCCGGGTCTCCAGGATCATGACCTGAGCTGAAAGCAGTCGCTTAACCAACTGAGGCACCCACGTGCCCCAGTCTTTGTTTCTTGAAGTGTGATTCTCAAGCCATGTGTATTATCCAAAAAGCTTATCAAAATGCATATTCTTTGCCTCATTTCAGATCTATTGAAGCAGACTTTGGAGTGGGTCCCAGGAATTTGCATCTCAAATGTGTTCTTCAGGTGATTTCTATATATAACATTCATTTTAATCTATCTATGTTTATGTTTCTATCTGTTTGACTGTATCTAGACTCAAATTTAGGAACTACTAGTCTATGTCAGGTACTTGATAGACATTATAATTTATGACCATTTTAAAGACTACAGAGATAATTTTTATTTTATTCATGGGACTGTGGCCCAAGATAAGTGACAGGGTCACAGGTAGTAAACTATAGAGCTGGGAGTATAAGCCAGATTGCCAACACAGAAATAATTCTATATGTTCAAGAAAAAATGTGTAGCTTTTCTATGGGGACCAACCTTAATGCTTTACTGAATCACCCATCCAATTCAGCTGCAAGAGTCTCTTTGGTAGCTGGGTGTAGACATGGGCTAAATTGTGAGCTATGCTTTTGGCAATGAAACTTAACCATTATCCTATTTATGAGATAAAGGAACGTCTCAGTGGGAGCCTTGAACGAAGGTATGTATGAATGATGAGTTAGACCCAGGGCGGTTGTGGACAGTCTGCTTAGAGCAGCAAGCAATATCATTTAAGCAGAGAATCCTGTGATTGTTGAGATTGAGACTAAACTTGAACGACGGGGATCCAAGTTCATTTTCTTTTGGCAAAACATCTTTAAGGGAAAGTCTTAAAAAGGCTTATAAAAACTTAAAAGGCCCTTGGACATCAAATGGCTCTTACAAATTAATCAGAAACATACGGATTAGATTTCTCATAAAATACTTTAAGTTTAAAATTATGGGAAAAAGCACAGGCAAAATGTCTTTTAGGTTTGTCCAAACCAAACCCTAAATGGTTGGGAAAAGTTGGAAATACTTTAACAAAAGCAGGATGACACTGAGTACGTATGTGGCATCTTTAGGCGACACAGGAAAACAGAATCCCATTCTACAGTGGAGATGGGCCTGAGCTCACATGGAAATGTGGAAAGACACTTTGGCAGGTTTCAGTGATGGTGGGTAGTGGGATAAGGGTTGCAGGGGGAGTTGGGAGGGAGGGAGGAGAGTTTGGAGTATGAGGAAATGGTCGTTCACTCTTTCCAGGGAGGCGGGCTAATGGCATTCCTTTCCTGCCTTGGTGCTGGCTCCTTCCCACCCTTGGCAAGTCTTCTAGAGCAACCTGGGTGTAGAGGAGTGCTATATGGCTAAGTGGCATAAGACCTGACTTTAGTCCTAGCTGTCTGATGATGTTTAAGGTATCCCCACCCTAAGGGGAATGCCTATTGTGATCCATGAGGCTTTCTAAGCCTCAGTTTGCCACCCATTAAACAGGAGGTAGCACAGACTGGTTATGGTGCTGGGAAGATTTGGGCGAGATTATTTAATCCATTTAAGCACTAGTGCCTGACACCTTATAAGTGCTCAGTAAGTTACTATTGTTTTTCTTCCGCGTGGTGATCCTAATGTAATTGTTTTGAGGTTTCTAAGGAAAAGGCAGGCCATTGCTATCCAGAATGCATTAAGAGAGAGGAATGGAGGAGGGGATGTGAGAAGGGGTTTCCTTGCCTCCAGGTGGAAGATAAATTTTAGCACTGAATTTAAGTATGGGAATGAATGTTCCCTTGTATGGAGGGGTGAATATGATGTATTAATTTCTCCTTTTGATGCAAACAGCTTTTGGGTCTTTAAAAAAAGTATTTCTCATGGATGTACAAATGGTTAGTCTTCTAAATTTATATTTTATTTTGGAAAATCTTGTTTTTGAAAAATGTATTTTGTATGAACTGTTGTTTCAATTTTGAGGCTGCAAAAAGTCTTTTCCATGGACATGGTGCCTTTCCAAAACCAATGTTACTGAAATGTTACTGAAAATGAATAAGATCAGTGCTATATAGGAATATTGAGGAATAATCCTCAATCTCATTTGATCAGTTTCTTCCCTCCTCTCTGATCTAGGCTTCTGTCTAGAGAGCATAGCCTCCATAAGGGTAACTCAAAATTTTGTAAAGCTGGCTAGATCTTTGGAAGTAACCCATTTTCCCAACTTTTCTTCCTCTTCCAATCCAAACTCACAGCTTACTCAAAGTTCATGGAGACAGAAAACCTGACTAAATTTGTCTATTTTTGGAATCCACACACAAAAGTGATTTTTTGTCTTTTAAAATGTTTTGGTTGCTGTCTTCCAGTTTAAAAGAGCTTGAATTAAAATGCATGGACACAGCCATCATATAGTTGAGTATACACTCTGGACATTTTATAAAATGTTAGATACAGAAATGCATAAGCATCTAGGCATGTTAATATTTGTGTTCTTAGGTACTTTACATTGATTTTTGTGTTTGTATTTATGTGATCTTGTAAACCACGGATCAAATAAAACACACCTGTCAAGTCAGAGAAAACATGAACCTCATTATTGGTTGCATAAGCATTTGTTGCATCTGTGTGACCACATACATATTTGATTACAGATTTTAAATGAAAGAGAGTTCAAATGTAATAATTTAATGTTACCACGAGAATTCAATTTATTTTATTCTTTATGTTTAACTGTAGTTTTGCTTATCCATTATGGTGGTTACACACTTTCGGGGTAAATGTACAGGGGAAAAAAGCCATTCACTGCTGAGAACCTCTTGTTAAAACTGGATTGTATAAGCTCAGACCAGTACGTTACATAATAAGACAATTTACAATCATCATGATAACAGAGGCTGTTTTCTGGAAAGAAAAGATAGCAATATCTGTAAAACTGCACCTGCAAGGAGGCTATAATTTCTGTGTGGCTGTGACAGACAATGTGAATCATGGATTATTACCATTTTTTAAGGACTTCATGCATTTTCCATTATTTATGATAGCTCCTATAGGACTTACTCCAGTACACTCACATGGATTGAGATATATATTCAGACACACAGATGTGCATATAGTTATATACTTATATACATATATTACATGCACACACATTATGCTTGTAATTTATAGCAAAGAAAATAAATAAGCTCAATGGTTAAAAGCTTACAAAACACCAAAACTTAGACAAAAAGAACCTTTACATCTGCCTGCTAGGCTTCACTGGAAGGATTCTCAAAGCTGCTGACCAGATTTTCAAGGAGAAAGCTCAGTGTTGTTAATGAACTGTAGCCAAAGGCCAGGGTTCTCTCTGGTATACATGTACCCAAAGGCCTCATTTGTCATTTTGCTTTGGGCTCTGCTAAGCTGCATCCAACCCCCAGTGCCCATGGATATGACTAATTCCAGCAAAACCAAAAGCAACTCTTTCTTTGCACTTTCCTGTTGTCATCAAGCTGTTTACAAGCCCCATTCTCTTGGTGCCAGATGATTCCCTGATGCAAATGAATCACTTCTGTGAAATACTTATAGTATAATCAACTAGATATTTACTAATTCTACATGGCAACAGGGCAAAAAACAAAGTCTCAAGTTTGATATGTCTCCTTTTTCTTTCTTGATAACCCTGACCATTCTCAATCATCTCTATTCCCTGTACTCTCTAGTCCCTGTTGGTTGCCCTCATAATGCCGAGCAACCACTGTACAACCTCAGAAATGTAATTAGCATTTATTGCTCAACCTAGAATCAGCTGGGGATTAGCTAGAGGGTTCTGCTGATCTTGGTGGGACTTGCTCTCCCATCTGGGGGGCATCAGAGAGTGTTGAGTGATCTAAGATTGTCTCAGCTGGGGCAAATTGACCTATGTCAGGTGTCTTCATTTTCTGGCAGTTGAGCCTGAGCATATTCTTATGGTGTTGGCAGGGGTAGGGAGGCCAAGCTTGACTGTGAAGCACTTTTCAAATCTTCTTGTGTCACAATTGCTAACATCTCGCCGGCCAAAGCAAATCATAGGGATGAGACCAGAGTCAGACTGGAGGGCATTGCCAAATTCCACAGCAAAGGGCACAGATACAGAAAAGGGTGAAGAGTTAGGGCTATGCTTTTGCTGTATTATACTCTTTCTCCCACAGAACTACTTATCAGGAAAGGAGTCAAGAAGTATTGACAGTGAACTGCAATGATGGTTTTGTACAAAGCTGAAACATTGCCACTACCATGGCTGCTTTGATATATGTGATAAAACTACAGAAGAGAAGGAATGTGGCTCTGTGTGTGTGGGGGGTAAAGATGCCCACTAATTCTTTGTCACTCCCTCGCTGAGAGGAAGGGTCTATTTCTCTATTCCTTTGAGCCTGAGCTGGACCAGTGGCTGTTTGATTATTAGAACAGTTGAGGTGACCGCTTGTTCTGGGCCTAGCCTTTCAGGAGAATGGCAACATCCATATCCCCACTCCTGGAATATTCATTCTTGCCATATCCTCTCTCACAGCACAGTTGCCATGAGATGAAAAGCCCAGGCCACACAGGGAGGCTACATGGGGGTTCTCTGGTCAAAAGTTAGCCTCAGCTGCCAACCATGTAATGTCAGTGGTTCAGGCCAGTTGGTCTACAAATGGTTGCAGCCCCAGCTAATGAGAAGAACATGCCGAGCTTGGCTAGCTTGGCCAGGAATGTGAGAGAGATTAAAATTACTATCATTCACTTAAGTCACTAATATTTGGGCTGGTTTGTATATGGCCATAGGTAACTGAAACAAATTTAGGAGTGACTTCCCGAGCATTAGGTCAGGGTGAAGGAGGCATTTTTGATCTAAGAGATTTTTAGAGCCTTTGAAAAAGATAGTGACCTATTTTTACCTTCATAAATAGCTCTCTGGAAAGGTAAATGAAGCTCATCAAAGGGGTCGACTTGCAAGTAGAGAAGCATATGTGTTGGAGAGATCTTGGCCATTGTAGGTTCGGCCATCTCATCACCTTGGGCTCTGGTCTCTATTCTTGGCTCCAGGAAACACTGCAGGGAACTCTTCAGGCCAAGAGGGGCTACTTTATCACTTGTGCATGTACGTGCCCACTGACAATTTCATTATTCATTGGCCCCCAGCATGGTTCACGGCTTATATTTCACCCCTTCATTGATAAATACCAATCGCTGCCTTGACACTGAATTTAATTTTGAAAGAGATTTGCTGTTGTGGTGACAAATCCCACTGTGTCTTCTCAGGACAAATAGCATCTTCATTTGAATTGTCACCTGCCATGAGTCCTCCAGAGTTATGCTTCTTCCTTGCTGTAGGTGGTCAGAAGCTGACGGTACCATCATTTACCACAGGTGATTCTCTATTTAGCTGCAAATTCCTAACTTGTCACTTGTTTTCTTTTAATGCCCCTCACCTTTATTGTGGTATAATTGACAAAACTGTATATAAAGTATACAGTGTAATGACCTGATGTGTACATTATGAAGTACTTGCCACAAA
The DNA here is from genome assembly GCA_004023965.1 of Spilogale gracilis. NCBI lineage: Eukaryota > Metazoa > Chordata > Mammalia > Carnivora > Mephitidae > Spilogale > Spilogale gracilis. The sequence continues at coordinate 48,709 of PITA01000349.1, read as the reverse complement.
TGTGGTACCATCATTTACCACAGGTGATTCTCTACTTAGCTGCAAATTCCTAACTTGTCACTTGTTTTCTTTTAATGCCCCTCACCTTTATTGTGGTATAATTGACAAAACTGTATATAAAGTATACAGTGTAATGACCTGATGTATACATTATGAAGTACTTGCCACAACCAAGTTACTTAACACATCCATCACCTCACATAATTACCCTTTTGTGTGTATGTGTGTTGAAAACATTTATGATCTATGCTCTTAGCAAATTTTAAGTATACAATACAGTATTAAGCATAAGCACAGTGCTATATAATAGATCCTTGGAACCTATTCATCTTAAGTGAAAGTTTGTACCCTTTACCAACTTCTCTCCATTTCCTCTACCTTCCAGCTCCTGGCAACCACCATTATATTCTGTTTCTGTGAGTTTTAAAAAATATTTTATTTTTTCAGTGTTCCAAGATTCATTGTTTATGCCCCACACCCAGTGCTCCATGCAATATGCGCCCTCAGTACCCACCACAAGGCTCTCCCATCCCCTCACCCCCCTCCCTCCAAGTCCCTCAGTTTGTTTCTGAGTCCAAAGTCTCCCGTGTTTCATTTCTGTCCCCAGATTACCCTACTTCCCATTTCCTTTCCTTCTCCTACTGTCCTCTATATTACCCCTTATGCACCACAAGTAAGTGAAACCATGTGATACTTGACATTTTCTACTTGGCTTATTTCACTCAACATAATCTCTTCCAATCCGGTCCATGTTACTACAAAAGTTGGATATTCATCCTTTCTGATGGAGGCATAATATTCCATTGTATATATGTACCACATTTTTTTTATCCATTCATCTGTCGAAGGGCACCTTGGCTCTTTCCACAGTTTGGCGATTGTGGCCATTGCTGCGATAAACATTGGGGTACACATGGCCCTTCTTTTCACTACATCTGTATCTTTGGGGTAAATACCCAGTAGTATAATTGCAGGATCATAGGTTAGCTTTATTTTTAATTTTTTAAAGGAATCTCCACACTGTTTTCCAAAGCGGCTGCACCAACTTGCATTCCCACCAACAGTGTAAGAGGGTTCCCCTTTCTCTGCAGCCTCTCCAACACTTGTTGTTTCCTGTCTTGTTAATTTTGGTCATTCTAACTGGTGTAAGGTGGTATCTCAGTGTGGTTTTGATTTGAATTTCCCTGATAGCTAGTGATGATGAACCTTTTTTCATGAGTCTGTTAGCCATTTGTATGTCTTCTATGGAGAAGTGCCTCTTCATGTCTCTTGCCCATTTCTTGATTTGTTCATCTTCTTTTTGGATGCTGAGTTTGAGTAGTTCTTTATAGATCTTGGATATCAGCCCTTTGTCTGTAGTGTCATTTGAAAATATCTTCTCCCATTCTTTGAGTTGCCTTTGTTTTGTTGACTGTTTCCTTTGCTGTACAGAAGCTTTTTATTTTGATAAAGTCCCCAAAGTTCATTTTTGCATTTGTCTCCTTTTCCTTTGGAGATGTGTCTTGAAAGAAGTTGCTGTGGCCGATGTCAAAGAGTTTACTGCCTGTGCTCTTTTCCAGGATTTTGATGGATTCCTGCCTCACGTTGAGGTCTTTCATCCATTTCGAGTTTGCCTTTGTGTGTGGTGTACGAGAATGGTCTAGTTTCATTCTTCCATATGTAGCTGTCCAATTTTCCCAGCACCACTTATTGAAGAGACTGTTTTTTTTCCACTGGATATTTTTTCCTGCTTTGTTGAAGATGATTTGACCATAGATTTGTGGGTCCATATCTGGACTCTCTACTCTGTTCCATTGGTCTGTTTCTCTGTTTTTGTGCCAGTACCATGCTGTCTTGGTGATCACAGCTTTGTAATAAAGCCTGAAATCAGGTAACGTGATGCCCCCAGTTTTGTTTTTCTTCTTCAACAATTCCTTAGCAATTTGGGGTCTTTTTTGGTTTCATATAAATTTTAGGATTGTTTGTTCCAACGTTTTGAAAAATGTTGGTGGAATTTTGATCAGAATCGCATTGAAAGTATAGATTGTTCTGGGCAGTATAGACATTTTAATAATGTTTATTCTTTTGTTCCATGAGCATGGAATGCTCTTCCATCTTTTTGTGTCTTCTTCAATTTCTTTCATGAGTGTTCTGTAGTTCCTTGAGTACAGATTCTTAACTTCTTTGGTTAGGTTTATTCCTAGGTATCTTATGGTTTTTACTTAAAATTTTTTTTAGAGTTTCCACAAATAAGTGATACTGTACAGTAGTTTTCTTTTGCTTTTTGGCTTATTTCACTTCCCATAATGCCCTTCAGATTCATCCACATTGTTGCAAATGGCAGGATTTCCTTCTCTTTTTATGGCTGAATAATATTCTATTGTGCGTGTGTGTGTGGTGTGATCTGTTCATCTATTGACGGACACTTAAGCTGCTTCCATGGTTTGGCTATGGGATCCCATTTTCAACATGGTAGGGAAACAAGGAGAGCCAGGAGGTAAGGATCTGAAGCATGGCACTTCTGTTTATTTTCCTAAGGGACATGTTCCTTACGATGCCCCAACACTGCCTACATTGTGGAAAGAACCCTTAGAGAAGTTTTCAAAAGTCAATGTTAGTGTCTCCACTAACATTGTAAATTATTTACACTAATATTGTAAATAATGCTGCAGTAAACATAGTTGTACATATATCACTTTGAATTAATTTTTTAAAAAGATTTTATTTATTTGACAGAGATCACAAGTAGGCAGAGAGGCAGGCAGAGGAAAGAGGCTCCCTGCTGAGCAGAGAGCCTGACGCAGGCCTTGATCCCAGGACCCTGAGATCATGACCTGAGCCGAAGGCAGAGGCTTTAACCCACTGAGCTACCCAGGTGCCCTGAATTAATTTTTTTAAAAGATTTTATTTATCTGATAGAGATCTTTTTTTTTTTTTTAAAGATTTTATTTATTTATTTGATGGAGAGAAACACAGTGAGATAGGGAGCACAAGCAGAGGGACTGAAAGAGGGAGAAGCAGGCCTCCTGCCAAGCAGGAAGCCTGATGTGGGACTCGATTCCGGGTCTCCAGGATCATGACCTGAGCTGAAAGCAGTCGCTTAACCAACTGAGCCACCCAGGCACCCTGATAGAGAGAGATCTTGAGAGAGAGAACACAAGCAGGGGGAGTGGGAGGGGGAGGAGCAGGCTTTCTGCCAAGCAGGGAGCCTGATGTAAGACTCGATCCCAAAGACCCTGGGATCATGACCTGAGCTGAAAGTAGATGCTTAATGACTGAGCCCCCCAGGTGCCCCTGAATTAGTCTTTTTGTATTCTTTAGGTAAATACACAGTATTGTGATTACTGAATCATATGGTAGTTCTATTTTTAATTTTTTGAGGGCCCTCTATACTATCTTTCATAGTAGTTCTATCACTTTACGTTCCCACTAACAGCATACAAGGGTTCCTTTTTCTCCATGCCATTGCCAACATCTGTTATCTCTTGACCCTAACAGGTGTGAGGTGACATCTGACTGTGACTCTTAACTAGGTAAACCACCAAAGAACCAGGGCCAAGCTGCTACCCTGGTGCTGTGAAGATAGCTCTGGGCTCAGGCTTATGAGATTTATTATCACCTAACTGTGTGATGTCTGTGAGTCTCTTCAGCTTCTCTGGGTTTCCATTTCCTTATCGTAAAGTAGAGTCTGATTAGAGATGACAGTCCTATAAAGGCTCTTGGATTTTATGGAGCACCTGGAGACACTAACATTGACTTTTGGAAACTTCTCTGAGGGTTTTTTCCACAATGTAGGCAGTGTTGGAGCATTGTAAGTAACATGTCCTTTAGGAAAATAAACACAATTATCATGCTTTGGATCCTTACCTCCTGGGCCCCCTTGTTTACCTGCCATGTTGAAAATGGGATCCATGATTTTACAGTTCTTTGATGTATATACTGCCAGTATTTGCTGGAACAAACAAAAGGGAGAGTTTAGGCTAGAGTAAAGAACACACAACAAAAATAAGTCCTTTCACGTACATGCATTGAAAACCTAGTTCTTTTCTTCATGGTGGAGAGGTCTCAAGATCTCTCTTGGGTGTAGAGGGCAAAGACTCCCATTCCTTTCCCCACATCATATACTTCTGCATTTCTTGAGCTGTTGGAAATAGCCCGTATCTCCTGGGTAGCTCTGGAATTAGCACCTCCTGGCCCGGAACCATTCCCTCAGGAGATGGGGCTAGATTCTGGGGTACAAGCTGAAGGGAGCATACCAGATGGTCAGATGAAGATCATATTGGCATTTGTTTCTGCGGCAAAGCTCTGGGGTGATGAATGGTGCACTAAAATGATGAGCATTACATTAGAAACTTGGAAAGGTATATTCACATACTGGTGGTGAACTCGACAGTGATTTGGATGTACCCAAACAGTTTTCAACTTCTAGGGGGTCAGGAAAGCATAAAACTTGTTTTGCTCAGAATTTTTTCCCTCATTTTTAAAACTCATGTGCATTTTAATGGAAATTTAATCATATGTTTCAGATTTATTTACACTTAACTCATCAAAATGTTTTGCAAGAGCGATTCAAGGTCCAAGAAACCTTTCGAGTTTTTTTATAAGCTTTTTAAGGACTTTATTTTTTTTTTGAAATAGGATACCATGTATCACTGAGAGCAAGTTTGATTTGAAACTTATAAGTCATGAAGAATATTCTGCTATGAAATGGATTCCATCATAGTTTTTCCTTAGACATCTATGGGAAAACAGCTGATGATTTCAGTAGAATATTATGTAGTTTTTAAAAATTAGTGAATATCCTGAAATATAGCATATAGATTAGAAATGTTATAGATTTTTTCTTTTTTAGTATTACTTTTAACACATTTTTCAATGCCCCCCCCTGCTTTCAGTGAAGTATAAAACCAGAATATAAGCAGAGATTTCATTTTTTAAAAAGATTTTTATTTATTTGTCAGAGAGAGTGTGTGTGCATGCACAAACAGGGAGAGCAGCAGGCAGAGGGAGAAACAGGCTCCCTGCTGAGCAAGGAGCCCTATGCAGGACTCGATCCCAGGATCCTGGGATCATGACCTGAACCAAAGACTGATGCTTAACAGATTGAACCACCCAGCTTTCCCAGCAGAGATTTCATTTTGTGTCAAGTTTCTTAGCATTAAAGTTATATAAAACAAAAAATGTGCTAACAAAAAATTCCATTTACAAGCAAAACTGGTCTAACTTTCTCCAATTTTTTTTTTTTTTTTTTTGTCTCTACTGCCTTTACTATAGAGGTAAAATGGATAGATGACTGGCTTGTTTGTAGATCTCTGTACAGTTCTTACCCTCCCCCCGCGGCTGCCTCTCAGGGGGTTGAAGCAATCTCACAAAAGTCTAAATATTGAAGAAATTATTGTTTTTATAATTTGAATTAGTGTATGCTTTTGTATGCTCCTAAACATTTAGGCTATGTTTTACTTATGCACTATATTGACTTTATGCTTATTACATATGTAAGTATATATACTTATATATTTTATGCTTTAAGTATTTCACTTACTCTATTTATACTCATATATATTACAATTTGGATTAGTACTTATATTAGAGTTCATTTTTACTTAGTGTAGGCTGTGACTCTATGTAGTTCATCATCCTTTGACATAATTTGTTTATCTTCCCCTGGATATACAGATCAATTAATTGATTGCAAGTTTAGTGTTAGAAGAAATGAAATAAGGAAAATGGACTGAACATTCAGCTAAGTATGCATCACTCAGTCCTTGGTCTTTGCCGTGGTTGCAGAACCAGGAATTGAACATTCAATTCATGCTTGCCAGAGAAGTACCTCTATAGTCTGATACCCTGCCATTTGGGCCAAAAGCAGAATGGGAAGTTTCTCCACATTCAAATATCTGGAGTACATGATTGTAAATTGCTCTTATGTGAGCCTGACCTTCTTTCCTAAAGTGTGTGTGTGTGTGAGTGTGTGTGTGTGTGTGTGTGTGTGTGTGTGTGTGTGTGTTTCAGTGTTTTGATAGGAGGAATAGGTCTTCTAGTTCACTACCACCTGACTAACCTTTATATTCTTTGTACTGTAAATCTACTGCAGTTTTAAATATTGCATTTAAATAAATGGTGGCTCAAGGTAAGATTAGTTTTGTAACTAATCTTAATATGAAAGCAATTCATTTGAATTTTACTCACTACCTACATGCTATGAGTTGGGTCTGACAAGTGTTTTCAATAATCTTACACATTAATTATTTTATTAATATTTTATTATAAATAAAAATATATATAATTGGCAGAAACACCTTTTGGAGAAATGAGTATTTTTTAAAAAATGAACCACAAAATTTTATCAGGGCCATAATCACAACTGGTAAAGTAATGACTAGAAACTTCCCCAGGTTCACATCCTTTCCAGCTTTTTGGAGGAACTCTATCAGATCCTCCTGGGAGAGCAATAAAGAGACTTGGTGGCAAAACACAACACAAATAATTGCTCATCCTGTATGAAATGCTTTCCATCCGCTTTGGGGAAAACCTCCTTGTGGCAGGAAGAAGCCAGGTAGCATGGAATAAAAGGGTAAGTGGTGTCTGCCAAGAAGGTCCTCAAGAGCCAGCTGGCTAAGAAGGACTCATGGGCGGAGACCCAGATTTGAATGGCAAAAGCCGAAGGAAAAACAAGGATTGCACCAGCTTCAGAAACAAGCACTTAATGGCCTCATCAAGGAGGACACTGTGGGGGAATTCACATAAATAAAGATAAACAAACTTGAAAACAGGCTTTATAGGCCCTGTATAGTGGGTTAGCTGTTAGGGGCCTCTGAGAGTGCCCAAGGATACGTCATTGTGGATGGTTACAGACCTTGGAAAAGTGCAGGACTGTGCTGGGCTTCGCTGGGGTGGTGCAGGTAAATTGCTCGTCTTTTATGTGGAGGTTGAGATCTTTTTATGACTGTTTGCAAACTGGGTCAGGCTATGGTCTCCATATTCCAGTTACATTCATCTTCTTTCTGAATTGGAATCAGGCTCCATTTATCAGTGTCGCGGTTTAATAATTCTGTAACACCTTGTCTGTGATATAATCCTGAGAACACGTTCCACGTAGTTACAAATAACGTCAAAGCAGAAACCCTCAGAAAGCGTGACCATCAGTACGTACATACGTGAAACTCACTTTTAAATGGTCATGTTATTTATTTTTTTACATTTAAAATTAAAATATTTTGATGAATGACTTTGATCTATGAGAAGAAGGCTTATAGTCAGGCTTGTAGGTTGTGAGAGCCTTCCTGGCACATTTTCCAGTTTACAGTTTTTGGCATATAAATTTTTATTTAGATTTAGTTTAGGCTTGTGATTATGGTAAAAGATCAATTTGTTTTTCTTTTTTTTTATTTGAAAAACAAAAAAATCTATAAGATTCTCTTCCCCTCTCCTCACACTAAGTTCAGATACTCATTACAATTTTGTTTCATCTTTAAAGACCTTTTTCTCAAAGGAGCCAAAGAATTTGGACTTCTCTACTCCTTCCCCTGGAATACATTTGGCTTTGTTCTTTGCAGCATAGGCAATTGCTGTTAAGGAGACTTTCAGTTTAACATGTAATTAATAGTTTGGCATTTCCCAAGGGCTTTCCTTGGGACCCTTTCGGTATCTGTTTTGTATTACAGGGCTCCCTTGCTAAATATTTCCAGATCGTATAGATTTAGATAAGACAAGTTCCAGAACTTAGAGTATTTTTTATTTTGACATTTACAGTATTTATTAGTGTAATGAAAATAATACTTTGACAAGTCCCCAAGTAATAAATGGCAATATTCTCAACCCCTGAGAAGTTTAGAGTAACTTTCAGTGGCTAGTGACCACCTGATATCCAACTGTTCTCCTTTCAGAGGTGTTAGCAAATTTGAAGTACCTTGGGATCAGTCCTTTTAGCAGGCTTTCCCATGATGGTAATTGTATTTCCTCCCAGTCTCTCCAGGTGGCCAGTAGGCTTGACGTATCTTTTTCCTTCATCTGTGAGAATTAAAGAGTTTTAAGTAAAGGATGAACTACAGCTCTAGGCAAATCACATTTCTTGTGCCTGGGCTGAGCCTGGGGCATGTTGGGAGTCATGGTGTTGGGGGAGCAGCTGTTACCCCCAAACCAAAGGTGTTAACCAGAGGGCAGTATGGGCCACCCTGAGCGTCAGGAGACATGGCATAGCTGAAATTTCAACTCAATCTGGGAACTCATTATGGTTCCCTTAGATGTTTTCCAGAATAGTCTTCAGTGAGTTGGGTTGGGTGACCTTTATTCTCCCTTTCTCCCCTCTCTACAGATCTTTACCTTTCTTATGAAATTCACCTCATTTTGCCTCATGTCACAGGATCTTGAATATGTGTATGCTTTACTAGGTTTGAATGTGGAAAGGGATGGATTTTCTCATTGATCAATCTCCCCAATTCTTAGCAAAGTGCTTTCTATAAATATTTTTCAGGCTGTAATGAAGTTCTAAATCTCAGAGCTCTGTACTTCTTGTAGTTAATATAATGTTAGCTGCTTATGGCAACTAAACCACCAAATTTCAGTGGCTTCACTTAAAAGTTGACTTGTAATTCATGTAATATTCCACCATCCATGTGCCTGGTTAGTGGCCACTTCCTCCACCTGGTGATTCAGAGATCCAAGCTCCTTTTTGTCTTGGGCTCTGCCCTCTTCCAGACCCTCATAATCCTCTGCATCTGGCCAGAGATAAGGGAAGAGAGTGTGGAAAAGGGACATCAGCATCTTAATTGCCTTGCCTAGAAGTGATCTGCATTATTTCCACTCAAATTCTATTGGGGAGAATAAGTCACATGGCCCCACATAGCTGCAAGGGCATCTTGGAGGAGTAGTTCCTGGTAGCCTGCTGCTTCTCAGTGGAGAAGGGGAAACTATAGAAGGAAAAACACATTTTTGGAGACCAACTGTCTTTATCATCTTTCCCTTAAACATCCTGAAGAATGACAGAATTGTACAGTATTATATTTGAAGGGACCTTAGAGTCCTCCATTTTACAATTGAGGATGCATGGATGTAAAGTAGTAATCCACACAACTCTGCTGTTTAGTATTGAATTTCTGCAGAAACTTTTTGAAGAGTAGCTTCTGTGTATAAAAGAGGATTTAGAAAGTACTCAACCTTGACAGTTGTTTAGGTTTCTTCTGCTTCTGACATTTGGGAATCTGACCAGTTATCAAAGTCTTCAAATCTTGGGGGCTGTATACAGGCCAAATCTTAGGCTCCCATGTTTATTCTTTTCAGGAGACTGTAACTGAAGACTAACAGCTAGTAGGGATTTGGAGAACAATTGCGTGGAACAAACTATCAAATCAAATGCATAATAAGGAAGACTCATTTATTGAGGTCTCCTAAGTGCCTGGCTCTGTTTTGGCATTTTTACATAATTGAATATTTAAATCGCCCAATAATTAGAGAGATACTATTACTGTTATTACCATTTTAAAAATGAGGAGACTAAGGTTCAGAGAGAGAAAGCAACTCAGCTCAAAAGAAACAGGGTCAGGATTCAAAATTGTCTCTGAGTCCAGGGTCTGTGCTCTTCTTGGCTCTCCCTCTCTGACCTGAGCATTCCCTCAGCTGGCTCTGTTTGTGAACTTCCTCACCCGTAATGGTCCTCAGGTGGCTCTTCCGTAGTGGAAAGACTTCCTGTCTTGACTAGGTATGTCAGTCCTGCAACTGTCAAGGTGAGCTAAGATTTCAATTGGCCTTTAAGTGCCTCACTAAATATGGTGCTCAACCCAGGGCAGTCTAATGTCTTGTGGATGACCTATCACAATCTCCTCCAGGATGCAGAATTCCTGAAGTTACAGCATAAGGCAAGGAGCTAGGCTGCCCTAAGAACATTTTCCCAGTTGTTTTACAGTAAAGTGTACTAAGGTTCTGGTTGTAGGAAAGGAGAAATCACTTTAGAAAAATGGAACAATGCTTTAAGTCTGAAAGCAGCCATATTTGAGAGGTACTGGATTTTTCTCAGATTTTCAACTCCCCTGACTTTTTGCTTCTAACTCCATGTTTTTTTTTTTTTAATACATAATGTAAAAACAAAACAAAACAAATGAAAAAAATATAATGTAGTATTTGTTTCAAGGGTACAGGTCTCTGGTTCATCAGTCTTATGTAATTCACAGTGCTCATCATAGCACATACCCTCCCAATGTCCATCACTCAGCCACCCCATCCCTCTCGCCCCCAACCACTCCAGCAACCCTCAGTTTGTGTCCCGAGATTAAGAATCTCTTATGGTTTGTATCCCTCTCTGGTTTTATCTTGTTTCATTTTTTTCCTCTCTTCCCCTGCCTTGTTTCTCAAATTCCAAAGATCAGTGAGATCATTTGATAATTGTCTTTCTCTGATTGACTTATTTTGTTTAGCATAATGTCCTCTACTTCCATCTATATCACTGCAAATGGCAAGATTTCATTTTCTGATGGTTGCATAATATTCCAGTGTGTGTGTGTGTGTGTGTGTGTATACCAAATTTTCATTATCTATTCATCTGTCAATGGACATCTAGGCTCTTTCCATAGTTTGGCTGTTGTGGACATTGCTGCTATAAACGTTGGGGTGCATGTACCTCTTTGGATCACTACATTTGTATCTGTGGGGTAAATAACCAGTAGCGTAATTGCTGCATCATAAGGTAGCTCTGTTTTCAACTTTTTGAGGAAACTTTATATTGTTTTCCAGAGTGGCTGCACCAGCTTGCATTCCCACCAACAGTGAAAGAAGATTCCTCTTTCTCTGCATCCTTGCCAACATTTCTCATTTCCTGACTTGTTAATTTTAGCCATTTTGATGGGTGTGAGGTGGTATCTCACTGTGGTTTTGATTTGTATTTCCTTGAGGTTGAGTGATGTTGAGCACTTTTTCATGTGTCTGTTGGCCATTTCGGTGTTTTCTTTGGGCAAATGTCTGTTCATGTTTTCTGCCCATTTCTTGACTGCATTATTTGTTCTTTGGGTGATGAGTTTGATAAGTTGTTTATAAATTTTGGATACTAGCCCTTTATCTGATATGTCATTTGAGAATATTTTCTCCCATTCTCTTGGTTGTCTTTGGTTTGTCGACTGTTTCCTTTGCTGTGCAAATGCTTTTTATCTTGATGAAGTCCTAATTGTTTATTTTTGCCTTTGCCTTTGGTGATGTGTCTAGGAAGAAATTTCTGCGGCTGAGGTCATAGAGGTTGCTGCCTCTGTTCTTTGCAAGGGGTTTTATGGATTCTTGTCTCAGACTTAGGTCTTTTGTCCATTTTGATTCTATTTTTGTGTATGGTGTGAGGAAATAGTCCAGTGTCATTCTTCTGCATGTGGCTGTCCAATTTTCCCAACCCCATTTATTGAAGAGACTGTCTTTTTTTCCATTGGACATTCTTTCCTGCTTTGTCAAAGGTGGGATGACCATAGTAACTCCATGTGTTTTTAATGGCTTTGTTAACTGTAGTTATATTAGTAAATGCTATTCAGCCTGCAAACTAATTGTGCAGGAGCAAAATGAAGGTGAAGATGGGCTTGTAACCTATGCTTCCTCAGCCTACCCATGTGTGCCTAAGTAGTAGGGCTTAGCCTACCTCCCTTATGCTGGCTCTTTGAGTAGCATAACCTTGATGATGAATTCCAGATGTTGAACTATGTCGTGCTTCAGGGGCTTAGGTGTTGTAGTTCTGAGTAAATAAATGTATTTTTTTCCTTGTGATTAAAAAGCTAAATAGTGGGTCATGTGTACCTATGCATGTAAAAGGGTATTTGTATTTTTGATCAGGTGAAGTGCACCTGGGGACTGTAAATAATACAAATTGGTGTAAGGTGATTGAATCTAAAAGTCTGAATGGCCCAAAAGATCAGCTGTAGACTTTCTTTTTCCTTTTTTCCCCAAGTTCTTTTCAATTCTTCTCTCCCTTTACTGTCCCTCTTTGCCTCCTCCACTACCCTTCTCTCCTGTTCCTCCCTCTCTTCCTTCTTAAATATCCTTTGGAAAGCAAAAGCCTTAGTGAATTACTTGTCCACCAGCAATGAACCTAGTTCATCAGGGTGATATGAGGATTTTCTTCACATTTCAGAATAAAAGTGAACTATAAGAGTTTATTGGAAGGTTTTGTGGGAAGGGTGTCAGTAGGGATCACATTCTTTAAATTTCTGTAGAAGTCTGGGGTCCACACCTTGTGGAGCATGGGTTTTGTCTAATAATACTTTTGGATTAGTATTTCTGGGAGGTGGTTGGGATGGGAGGTCTTTTCCCATGGTTTCTTCTGGGAGAAGAAAACACTAGAGGGATATTCCTGGCCTCTTGCCCCACTAGTTGGAAAGCTTTGGAGAAGGAATGATGCAAAGTGGGCTAGCTGGGTCAGCCTTCTCTCTGGGAGGTGTTGGATATATCTCTTACTTTGCTTGTAGTGATGGTGTCATAGGTGTTTGCATATGTCCAAACTCATTAAATTGTACATTTTTGTGTATAGTTCTTTGTTTAAAAAGCTGGAATAAAGGAGAAAATTATTAGAAAAAATTAGAAAAAAATTCTATCCAAGGGCACAGTCCTCTTTGCCATTTTGTTCAGAATTATCAACCTCTTGCCTCATTTCTGATTTTTTCTTAGCCCCCAGAAGCTAGTGCTTTGATCATTTCATTATATTCATTTGTTCACTGAGAAATCTTCATTACTTGCGAGTCCCTGGGTGGCTCAGTTGGTTAAGTGTCTGACTCTTAGTTTTGGCTCAGGTCATGATCTTGGGGTCATGAGATTGAGCCTTGTGTCGGGCTCTGTGCTCAGTGTGGAGTCTGCTTGAGATTTTTCTCTCTCCCAGCTCACTTGCTCTCTCACTCTTTCAGATAAATAGAATCTTAAAGAATCTTCAGGGGTGCCCGGGTAGCTCAGTTGATTAAGCATCTGCCTTTGGCTCAGGTCATGCTCTCAGAGTCCAGGGATTGAGCCCTGCATGAGGCTCCCTTCTCAGTGGGGGTCTTCTTATCCCTCTCCCTCTGCACCTCCTCTCACTTGTGTGCATTCTGTTTTTCTCTCAAGTAAGATCTTTTTTAAAAAATCTTCATTACTGTGCTGAATCAGTCAGTTGCAAACAACAAAATGATACAGATTTGGGCCCTTTATTCATTTCTGGTAGAGAAGAAAGATATATAAACCAAGAACCGGTGTAGACTGCGTTAGGTATTCTAGAGGCAAGTGTTGCAGGTACTATGGCTGAGCAAAGGAGAAGACAGAATTTATGAATAGGAGGATTGTGGAATGTGAGTATGACTTAGCATAATGAAGTGGGGAAGCAGGAGGAAATGCCAAGCATCTAGAACAGTGTGGGAAAGAGCATTGTGGGAAAAGGTAGCCTTCATCATTTAGTATGTAATGTGAGAGAACCATGATTGGCTGAGTAAGACTGGAGTTGAATAATGTAAGATATTAGTGGGGAAGAGGAGCATGCTTGACATTCTCTACTTACCCCATTGTAGTATTACTGTACCAATTAGAAATTCCTATTTACTTGTCTTGCTTCTTTTCCAGAGAGTTCTTTAGGGGCAGACATTGATTCTCTTTTAGCACTGTGTGAACCTAGGATCCAGTACAGTGCTTGGCATGTGGGAGGGAGATTCAGCTGCATAATGGAGAATTGGGTGAAGGAAGAGGGTGTGAACAGTGAGTAGCAAGTATAGTTACTGGGTGGTTTCCACACTAAACCAGTCATACCTTAACTGCTTTCACTCAGCCTTGGAAGTCAGTCACCCTCTCAGACTTGGACCTGGCATGCTTTCTGGCTGGCAGCCTTCTCCCATCAGTTGCTGCATGAGCCACCCTGCTGCCTTCTCCCGGGTCAGCTTTTTCAGTTGAGCTGGTTTGTGCCAGACTCACCTCACCCTCCAGAGACCATCTGGTCAAGCTTTCCTCTCTCTCTTATCCTCCCTGGTGTCTACCTGAGTTATGACAACAGGGACCTTTTAGTTTTTGGCTTGAAACAATAAATATTACTGCCTACATGGTATTAGTACTCTCATTCTCCTTCACAGTGTTTACAAAATACTTTTCACTATAGAATTTTGTCAGAAGTTTCATATCTGCTAGAATATGTATTTCAAGATGAGAGGGATTCCTGACTTTCCCCCTTCTGGATATCTAGTACTCATCTGCTTAGTAACGCTGGGTAAACACTTGTAGAATAAATGAATGTCACAGACTCCTAGAGAACTCATTGTCTATGGCACATATTGTGTTTGCTTCCTGTACCTTATGCTCTTCTTGTCTCTTTGGGGCGAGATTTTGAGCTCTTAGAGGGTAAGACTTTCCCTCTTCAAGAGTAAGGAAAATAGAGCAATACTGGCTTCTCTTGGACTTGATATTGAGGGGTTGTCAGTTTTACTTTTATGGCCCATGTGGTACCTCTGAGTCTTCAAGCACAAGGCTGCTGTGCTGTGATCTGCAGCCCCTGAGGCTGACAGCCTTCTGGACCACACCCCCTTTTTTTGAGATGGCTGATGTCAGTCCCAGCATGAGGCAATCTCTTAATTCCAGCTGCTGACCACTGGGGTTTTCCTTTGGTTGTGTATGCCAGCTCTCCTGGTTGAGTGCCCTCTAATATATAATTAATGATGACTCTCAGCAGTTCACATTTTCAGAAGTTTTTCTAGGCATGATCTCACCACGAAGCTGCGATGCCTCACTGCCGTGGGGCTCCACATGGGCCCAGGGGAGGTCTCTCAGTCCAGCCAGTCTACAGATTTGGTGTTCAGTAATGTTATGAGGTGGGGAGTGTGCCTGGATCCAGTGACTCATTCCCACCCTGCCCCCCACAGTAAAACATATAGCACTGATTTCAGATGGAGACCAAAGTATCCACTGGCTACTGGGAAACTTTTAGTAACTTAAAACCTCCAAATGCTGATTCTTAATTTGGGTGACCAACTGTTCAGTTTGCCCAGGACTGAAGGGTTTTCTGGGAAGTGAGACTTGCATTGCTAAAACCAGTCTTGGGAAAACTAGGATTGTTGGTCATACTAATCCCAGTAGAGATTGAGACTGAAGAACACAGTTGTTCCTTGGATGGAAGAAAGCTGTATAAAGAGAGTGGGTCTAGCCTGATTTATGCCCTGGGCCAAAACCAAGGGTGGTTTTGGTAACCCCTTGTACCTAAATTGGTGTCAGAGGTAAGAGCAATCTTGCAGGTTGACTGTGCCCCTCTAACATTGTATAGTTAGCAAATTCTTGCTGTTAGACTCAATTGTTTACATCTTAAACACTGGAACCAGGAACTGAACATATGTCAAGCTCAGCGTCTTAGTTGGATTCATCCAGAGGCAGATCCTGAATTAAGGATTTGAGTGCAAGTAGTTTACTTGGGAGGTGAAGGAAAACAATGGTAAGGGAAAAGAGAAGGAAGAGAAGGCGACCAGGAAAGGACACCGTAGTAAGTTGGTTACTGGTAAGATCTGGGAAATTTAGTCTTCAATCTCTTCAGCCTTGGCACTATTGTCATTTTGGGCTGGGTAATTCTTTCTTGTGGGGGCTTTCCTGAGCATCATAGGATATTTAATAGCATCCCTGTTCTCTATTCATAGATATCCTGGCACTCCCTTTCCGCCAGATATGATGACCAAAAATGTCTGCAGACATTATCACATGCCCCCTGGGGTGCAAATTGCCTGCCTGATTACCTGAGTTCTAGCACACACACAGAATTATCCCATGTAGAGGTCGAGGGAGTTGGAGTATTTCTGCACTAATTTTTCTGTCATCATTTCAGGACTGCTGAGGAAGACTTTGGAGAAAGGTCTCAGGCAAATTCTGGTGCTTGGCTAGTGCACACAAGGTGGAATGAAGGATCTGAGCAGGGCACTTGACAGCAGTGGCTTCCATCTTCTCTATTTGTTTTCTTTCTGCAGACCAGTTTTTTCTCCATCCATTTGGTGGAATCTGACTCCTGACCACTTCTAGCCACACATATGAATCCCATCAATCTTTAAATTCTGATTCCAAATTCCCAGGACAGACCATCTGAATCACCAAATTTGGGTCAGATGTTCAATCTGGGCTAATCATCTATGACCATACAGTACAAATATGGCTATTGAGGGGCCCACTTCTGTTTCAGTTCAGGGCAAGTGGGCAGCATGAGGAGACTGGTTATTGTGTACAGCTTAGTTGAGGCAAGGATGGGCAATTATGTCAACAAACACTTATCAGGCATCTCCTATGTGCAAGGCTATTTGAAGAGTATGCAGACAAATGACTCATCAGAATGCCCAGAAATGTGTGAACAGAGTACAGAGTTTAAAGACAGAACCAATACCTTTGGGGATGACATGGTAGGAAACACTTTCTTTTCCTTGATACCTAGGTGAATGATTGTGCCAGGGAGAGCCAGAAGAAAAGCTGATGTAATTGTCCTTCCATGTGCACACTCTATGGTGAACAGCAAAATGGACATTTTGATGGGCTGGGGCAATTTTGTAGCCACACCTCAAGATGAATTTAGGCCTCCTGACCAAAATCTCTTAGGCCTTCACTTCTAGAGGAGGGTTGTGAGAATCTGGTATTAGGTTGACTGCCAGGGCAAAGAAGGTGGCGTATGGCATAGTGGGGTGGGGGGACATGTCTGCATCGGGCAGCCTAATCTGCTGTCTATTGTGAAAAAAGGCAGGAGCCTGGGGACTGCTGACTGCTGGCCCTTCTCATTGTCAGCCCCATTCTTTTTTTCAAAAAAATTAAAGATGCAAACAAATCAGGAACAGAATGATTCTTTACCAGTCTCTGGTGGTAGGGGCTCTTTGCCCTTGGCAAGTCTGCTTGCTTGGCAAGTATAGAGATGATGAATTGTCATATGCTCTGTGAGTCCTTCAGATCCTTCTGGATGGGGACAGCGGTGTATGTTTGGCAGAGCAAGGACAATGTGTTTTACTTGGAATGTGTGTTTATGAGGGGTGGCTTTCTGTAGGGCCTGATGGAGGTTTGGGGTCTTGGGCATAGCCCCTTCAGTTGGATTGTTGCCATACACAACCCAAGAAGACACCACCCTTGATGGGTTGCAGTGTGACATTGCCTCTGGGGCAGTGATCCTGCCAAGTCATCCCTCGTTCCTCTGCAGAGAACCACTTGCCAAAATATGATGGTGCTTCTGCCCTGTTATACCTCTTAGCCTCTTCTGGTTACTTCCCAGTCCTGGCTTTGGTGGGGGAAGGTGAATCATGGTTTTGTCTAGGTCCTTCTGAGTTGTTGGAGGACAGCTGATTTGTTTGTGGTGGTTGTTATCCCAAACTTTGGAGCTTCATCTGGTGAGGAGTACACAAGAAGCATGGTTGTGGCAACCTAAAGCTGATTCATAATCCCTTTCCTGAGTAGGGTGGTGGGGTGGCTATGAGAAAGCACCTGCAGACTGCAAGCACAGGAGGTAACCACCCAAGGCCCTTAGCTCTGAAATCCATCTTCATATTTATGCTGAGGTCCTTTCCTGAGGCCTGACCCCAGCCTCTGGCTGAGTGTGGCAGAGAGACTGAGGCAGGCCTGTCCTGGGGGATGTAAGGCCATTTTGGACCTACAGCTCCCTGACTGCCTTGCCAAACCTTCTGTAGGTTATTCAGTGCCCTTGGGGGCTTCCATGTACCATCTCCTTCCTCTTGAGATGTGCCTGGCAATATGGTCACTCTCCCACTTTACCCAGCTCTTCCTCATTTTATCTCTTAAAGATACTTCCCCTAATACAGTCTTTGTTAAAAATAAATATTTTATTTATTTATTGGAAAGAGAGAGAGAGACCATGAGAGGAGAGGAGTCAGAGGGAGAACCAGACTCCCTGTTGAGTAGGGAGCCTGATGCTAGGACTCGATCCTGAGACTCCAGGATCATGACCCGAGCAGAAGGCAGTTGCTTAACCAACTGAGCCACCCAGGTGCCCCTGCCCTAATGCAATTCTTTGTATGAGTAATTCCATCATGGTGTCTACTTCCAGTGGGGCAGAACAATACAGATCACTCTATAATTTATTGTAGGAACTGAGGTATTTCTGGAATGAAAGAAAAAAATGGTGAAATAACAGACTTAAGCAAAATTTTTGAAGAAAATCCAATTGCCATGATTGAGATTCCTAAACCGATGAGAGATGGTGCTACCTGCTACTTGGCTTGGTGAATATGAAAAATGAGAACTCAACCCATTTAACTCTGGAAAACGACCAGTTTTGTTAAAGTAACATTTGTAAAGTGATTCTTGTGTGCCAAGAAAGAGGCTGGGTATAGATAAATGAGACCTGGTGTCTGCCCTCATGTGGCTTATGATCTAGAGGGGAGACCCAAATGTTTTGATAATTTTACTGAAATATGATTCTTGTAAGATAAAGAGTTGGTAATGGAACCAACTCAGCTGTATAAAGACGGGAATCAGAGCCACTCCCCCCAACCCCCATTCCTAGCTCCTTCCTAGGAGGCAGTGTTGGTTGCCCCCAAGAGGCCTGGGCAAACTTTGGAGGCCTGATTTATGCCAGTGGAGGAGTGAGAGGGATAGCCAGTGATAAAAGCAGGGCAAGTGAGAGTTCTTTGTAGCTCCAGGATAAAGTGCTGTGTATCCCTAGCATTTTTTTTTTTCCTTTTTAATTAGCAAGAAAGCCAGTTTTTCCCCATACGTGGGTGGAAAAACAGCTTTGTAATGCACATAGTGATTAGACTCAAGATGTGTTTTGTGAGGAATTCCTGTCATGGGCACGTGTGTACAAAAGCAAATCAACTGAGCCATTATGCGCTCTCCAAGGCAGCTTATGTTTAGCAAATACTGGCAGATGAAACTGCTCACACAAGCAGGCAGGTAGTTGGCTTCCTCTGGGCGCCATGTAAAGCGCCGCTCCTCTGAAGCAGCTGGTGCTACTAGGTTTTCTGGCACAGCTACTCTTCCTACGAGTGGGGCTAGGAAAGAGCGTGGTGCAATGAAAAAAAAAAACTTGAACAAAAAACACTTGAATAAACAGATGCCTAGTCTACCCCTCTAGGCTTTTCCTTGGCCTCATGATGCCTGACAAAATACGACTCGAAAGTGATGGCTGGGCTAAGATGAGGCCAGCAGTATGTCACCCGATCAAGCTGAGACCCCAGGGGATGGAGGAGGCATTTAGCTCTAAGCTCAGCTATGGGGCTGCAGTAAGACAAGAGCCCTTGTAGCTCTGGCGGCTGCACTCCTTCTTTCCACATGATTCAATTTCATGCCATTTGCTATTGTGAGACAAAGGAATGTTCCAAATTCCAGGCCTCCACCCTGAAGTACCCTTGGTAAGCTCAGGGAAGGAAGCTCAACAGCCTCATGTCTTCTGATAATTGAGGGGTAGAGCCCATTTCTGGTTTGCAACTGTTAACCTCAATGGGTAGAAAAAGCTCTTGAACTTAAAGTTTCATGCTTTTAGAAAAGAATGTAGAAAAAGAAAATAGCAAAAGGTTTTTAAAGCCCAGGTTTTATTCTTCTGTACTGCAGGGGAGGTCACAGAGCTGGTGCCTGTAACTTGTCAGGTGGAAAGTGCTAGAAGTTCTCTCATGCCCTTATACCCTTTGAAAAGTATTTCCAGCGAATGGAAGGAGATCCAAAAGCATACTTGCTTTATCCTTGGGGCAAAGAGCAGCAAGTATGTCAGAAGACTTTAAAACCTACTCGCATGTTTGCTCAGAGCCAGCATCAGTTGCTACCTGTTGTGTCATAGGTTGTACTTTCTATCCCTTTGGCATTGGCCTCCACATACAAGTGTTTTGGGTGGATGTGGTCCCTAGCCTCTGTGGCCCAAGCTTGTATTGTCACAACGGGGCAGAGCTTCTTGTAGGAAAGTGGTGACTCTGGAGTGTGTATACCTTGGTAGTAATGACCGATTAAAAGGTAATAGTTCTAGTTCTTTAATTGGAGTTGTGGTCCAAAGATAACATGGGGTTCTATCTTATTAATAGGAATCTAAATCAAAATGAAATAGTACCATATTGTCATGATAGTACTTTAATTTCATTTGGGTGGGTCATCTAGGCCCTGAAGGGTTTTAGATTCTACCTGAGCAGTCCTAGTGTCGTGCTGGGAGGCTGAAGCCATCGATCAGGTGAGGATGTGAGTGAAGGGAGCAAGAGAAGAGAGATTGGAAGTATGGGTTGCCCTTTCAAAAGTATTTCCAGCTAATGGAAGGAGATGCAAAAGGCAGAAGGTAGAGAGGGAAATGGAAGTTTTTTTTTTTTTTTTTTTCCATTAGGGTTTTCTTTTTCCAATTTCCCAGAGTCTGTCCTTCCTGTAGAAGCCTTCTGGCTGAATGTATCTTTTAAAGAAGACTAGTTGCTGATAATGAAAAGGCATTTAACTGCACACTCTGGAGAATGGCTTCCAGACCCAAGAAGATTGAGTGCTGTGTTTAATGGTCACCTTCAGAAATCACTGGCTTATATTCTTATGATGTATTCATTAACCCCGAACTTCAGTGAGTCCA
Organism: Spilogale gracilis; assembly: GCA_004023965.1. Taxonomy (NCBI): domain Eukaryota; kingdom Metazoa; phylum Chordata; class Mammalia; order Carnivora; family Mephitidae; genus Spilogale; species Spilogale gracilis. The sequence continues at coordinate 28,269 of PITA01000349.1, read as the reverse complement.
TAACTCTTGCAGCCTTTCCACTCCTGCTGGGTGAGTGTAAATCTTGCTGACAGTGACCTCTTTATCTGTTGGCCTGTTCCCAGCCTCCTGTGGGCAATATGGAAGCACATATCCACTCTTCTGAGCATTGCCTTGAGCTTGGAAGGCACATCTTTCTGGTACAAAAAGCCAGTAATTGATCTTGGATTACATCGTTCAGTATTATCTGGGTACTTTCTGATAAGTGGTCTTTAGAAACTTTGGGGTGGAACTGTGCTTGGAGGGGTTTGGAAAAGGGACCTCTGCGAGATCCCCCCCCGCCCCACCGGCTCAGTCTAATCTTGCTGTGTGCATGATGGAGAGCAAGCAAAGGTACTGCTCATACTGTGTCTCCTTTGGGTTCCCACCCAGTTGCTTCCCAGAGAGAACAACTAGCTTGTCTTTGAGCTAAACACTGTTCTTCAAAGGAACCACCCAGATGCTTGTGATGGAGTCATGTCTGCTTGCTAGGACTGGTTCCAGCAAGGTGGGGATATGGACAACTTGGTGTTGGGATGTTGGTTGTTTCATTTATGAACTTCAGCCATAGAAGATTGTGTCTATAAAGATGGATGCTGTGCCTATTTTCCTTTGTGCCTATGTCTAGAGCATTTTACAATTTTGTTGACTGAGTTGATCTCACTGAAGGTCACTTAGCCTCTCTGAACCAGTGTTTTTTTTTTTTTTCCCTTCAAAAATGAAAATAATGATGTCTTAGATGGAAGGGAGTAAATGAAACAAATTTTTATAGAATAATTTACTGTAACAAAGGGCCCCCAAAATTCAGTGGCTTATGTGAGCTAGAAGGTCATTTCTCCCGCTAGAAGCTCAAATTCCAAGAGTTTGTAGGTAAGAGGATCAGGGTGAGTGTGGCAACCTGATTGTCCTCAACAGCCAACTTCATGTCTCATTTATCAGCTAGTAGGAAGGGGGAAAGACGAGGCCAGGGATGCCCACACCTAAACACTTTTAGGGATGAGACCCAGAGTGGCTCACATCACTTTTGCTCATATTCGCTTACTGAGAACATAGTCAAATGACACTGATACACTGGTGAACAAAACAAAGATTCTTGCTCTAGAGGAATGAGGCAGGGTGAGGGAGTGGAGAAGACAAATACACAAGGGGCCATAATAAATAGTGTACAGAGAATGGTAGGTAATAAGTGCTATGGAAATGTAGAACAGGGTAGGGGACTCATGAGTACCAGAGGTTGCAGGAAGCTGACTGCAGTATCAGCTACCCCATGGAGTTGTCCGTATCCCCATGGAGAGGACAAGGGGTGAACAGAGGCATGAAGGAGACCAGCATTTGGCCAGGTGTGTGCAGTGGCTGAGTGGCGGAGTAGAGGGCCCAGCCTATTGGTATTCTCACTGCTCTTGGCTGCTGAAGCCCGCTCTGAGGTTGAATGCACATGCACGAATGTCTTCCTCTTGGCCTCCACTCCCCTGCCCCCCATCCTGATCCTTCCATCCATGCCATTTTCCTTTTCTGATTCTGCTTTTCTCCATCCTTTCTTCCAACATTAAGTTGGATACAGGAAGGAAGCCAGGGTTATGAGTGGGACAGTCACTTGCCAGGTTAGGAGAGGGGTCAGAAAGGGAGGGGTGTCAGTTCAGGGCAGCCTCCCACTTTGTCTTTTCCTCTGTATGGAGTGGGAGCCACTGGAGTGTGTTGAGTAAAGGAGCTACAGGACCTGAATTTCCTTTGAAAAGGACCATTCTTGTTGCTGTGTTGAGAATGGACCATAGGTGACACAGGTCAAAGCAGGGAGGCTAGTTGAGTAGCCACTGTAGTACGCCAGGGCTTAGTCCCACAGGGTTGGGTTGGTCAGCAGTAGAGTAGGCGAGAAGTGCTTACATTTTGTGCCATTAGTGGGGACTCAAAGTAACCAAGAGTTGAGAACCAGTGAACTTGCCCCCACCCTGGGGTCACTGTGGTGGGGAGCAAAGTGAGCACATCCAAGGGACTTTGAGGTAGATGGTCCTTAGGTCAATGGAAGGGTATAGCTGACAGTCTGAGGGACAGCAGAGAGTTAGGGTGGGGGCTATCCATCTAGTGGGGGTTCCTGGGCCCTGTCCTGGCCAAGGGAACAGAGCACGTATGTCTCCAGCTTCTGATACTTCAGAAGGGTTTGCAGTAGGCAGGGACTGATGCTCAGGGATTGGGAAACATCCCAGTGCTCCATAGAGAAGGGTAACAGGGACACCTTCCCCTCAGTGCTTTGAGAATGCAACAATTCCTGTGTTAGGACAGAATGGCAGTGGAGACCCTTGGGCATGGGGGTGGGGGGATTAACACTGAAAATGAGTTTGGACATTGAGAGAATATCCCAAATGATACTGCTTTAAATGGGAAAGGACTAAATAGACTTAACTAGCAAGTTTATTATTTTTTCTACTCTGGGAATGGGAGCTTTTGGCAAGCTCAGTTCAGATATAGAAAAATGAAAGAGGCAACAATTTTGTACACTGGAATGATAGTGTGTGAATTTCAGACCCTCCATAACGTGTTACCAACTAGAAAAAAATAATTGAGGCCCTTTTTGTTAAGGATGTTGAATTCTGCCTCCTAAGTTCTGGTTGGATTTCCTGCCTAAAGGAGTGACTAATGGTGGGAATTTCCTAAAGGAGGATTAGTAAGCTTTTAGAGGAGAGATTTGAGTCCTCTGGGTCTTTCTGGATTCTCCTGTCAAACCACATGAGTCCTGACTGTGCAGGGTATGGATGGGACAAAACTTCCTGTATGAGAAGATGATTTAGGGGGTTCTAGAATTGGAGGAACCACTAGTCCTGAGAAGTAACTAATTAGAAGTGAATGAAAGTACTATCATTTTAGTTTGCACACATGAAGAAATCCACCATGGGTAAAATTGGTATAATAAACAAACACTGAAATAGGAAGTGTCCTCTCTTCTTAAAAAAACCCAAACACACACACACACACACACACACACAAACACCAAACCCTGTGGAATTGTCATCTTTTCTCCTCCCATTCCAGGCAGCCACGGCACTTGGCATGGAGCCACTGAGCTGGAGCAGCCATCTTACCCTGTGTGGTTCCTGAGCGGCTGTCAGGTGCGCTTTGTAAACCCTCCCTCAGAGAGCCCTTCCTCAGGCTGCTCTGGGGGCCCTGAGGAGGACGGACTGTTTTTTGGAGCATGACTTATTACTTTACACCCTGGGCGTGCTGTGATGTCATACTCTACCATAGGCCTGCAGTCTAGGGGAGATGTGGACAATTCTAGGAGCTTTGGGGAGAGAGGCCAGGCTTGAAGGCAGAGCTTGTGTTTCTGACCTGTCATGGAAAAGGATCCAGCACCGTCCTTAACATGCTGGTGGAGGCTGGGGAAGACGGATGACAGCACACTGGCCCACATCTGCTGTTGCAGTGAAACCCCTCACCACTCAGTGGAACCCGAGAAGTGTGGTGCTGGCAGCCCAGGCTGTGAGGAAGGCAGGGTGGGGGCTGCCGCTCGCCTGCAGACTGGGGTTGGACCTGTTCCTGGGCGTGTGCCTGGATATGATTTGCTTCCCTCAGTACCAGACCGTGGGCTGTGTGTGAACTGACAGAAAGTAAGACGCTTTCTGCTGGTAGTTTCTTATCTGGCTCTTTTCCAGGCATTGTCCTTGTAAGCCCAGTGGGGCCCTGATATCCTGCTGTTTTGTGGATTAAAAGAAAAGTCAGGGTGCACCCTGCCCTGTTCCAGAAATAATTTAAGGTCATTTGGAAAATCATACATGGTTGGACCAGATGGCATGTGACTCATCATGACTATTTGGTGAAGGTGGTTTCAGGGAGGAACAAAGGAGAAAGCAGAATCCTGATAGGAGTCAGAAAGGAAGGGGGTCATGACATCCTTAGCTTCTTTATTAGGTGCTGTTCAAATGGGGGTAATAATTGCACCTGCCTCAAAGGACTTTCTTCCTCAAAGGAAGAAGTGTGTTTAAGGGAGAAGTGTTTAACGTGATACTGCAACACGGAAGGCCTCCCTGACTGTTAGCTCTTACTGTTGCGGCAGTGAGGAATACTGCCATCGGGAGGCGCTGTGAGGCGGCAATCTAGCCAATTGGTTAGGAGCATGGACTTGGCGGTCCATTGAATCTTGACTTGAGCCTGATGCTACCTAGGCTTATTACCTCTGTTAAGGTGACCTCTCTCAACTTGGACTTTCCAATCTCTTATGTGCAGGTAATGGTACTGACCTTACAAGGTTCTTAGGAGAATGAAAAACTGGAATGTCCTATCGTATTGTCATCTTGGGCTGCTATTACATACCAAAGACTGGGGGACTTTAACAAAATCTCACAGTTCTGAAGGCTGGATGTCCAAGATCAAGGTATTGGCGAGGCAGGTTTCATTATGGGAAGCTACTGCTTTTCACTTGTAGGCGGCTGCCTCTCACTGGGTGCTCACATGACTGCTTTGTGTGTGGCAGAGACTGACAGAGAGCATGCACTAGCAGGATTGGTCAAATTCTCTGGTATCTCTTACAAGGACACTAATCTTGTCATATCAAGGTCCCATACTGATGACCTCATTTAACCTTATTTACTTCCTTAGAGGCCCCATCTCTAAATACAGCCATATTGAGGGTTAGATTTTCAACGTATGAGTCTGGGGGTATCCTCTTCGCCAAGCAACCCTCTTAGAAGAAGAAACAACAGCCAGAGATTCTAGGGGGCTGGCTTTCTCTGACTCCTCCCAGCCAGTTGAGAGCTCTTATAGGGCTTGTATATTTAACCATAGCCTATGGATCTGGAGAAGTTTGGAGGGACTGCAGTTTCCCAGGATAGCCTGACCTTCTGTTTTCTGCTGTCTTGCAGGTTTACGCAAGTCTTTTATTCTCTGGTCTATTCTCTGAAGCATTTAAGAGCAAAGGAACACCTTTCAGCTTGTCTAAAGTCAGGATTAGGCTATAGAAGCAAATGAACACAACACAGTGAACATTTAAAATACACTCCTGCCCAAGGAATCCTCTAAGCCAGTTTCTCTCTAACACTTTAGTCTTTCTCTGATTAAAAAAAAAAACAAAAACAAATCAAAACTAGGTTCTAAGAAAAGGGGACAATTCTTTCAGGTGGTTGGGTTGCCAGGGTATCAAACCAAGTGATCTACTGCGGGCCAAAAAGGTCTAAATTTGTTCCTTAAAACCCTTCTCTTTTGTGTACAACTCTTGACTTTTCAGAGCATTTTCAGATCTATGCTCTAGTTTATCCTAACGACAACCTTATGTGAAAGGGCAAAGAAATTTAGGGCCAGAGGCTCATGGCTGTTAAATGCCTTTTAGAAGATCCTATAGCTGGTTGACAACCAAAAGCAGGCCTAGAGAGGTGGCTGCTAGGGATGTGAGAGTCTGCAAACCTCTGACAGTCTGGAGATTCCCATCCAGGCTGAGACAAGTATTTGCTTTTGTCCCAAGTTAGTCAGGGCACAGGGAGGGACCGGGTGGAAAGTGCTGGTGGAAGAGACATTGTTTACCTCCAGTGGAAGAAATGATGACATAGAGTGTGGGTGGGTTGGGCATGTCAGATGCCTCAGAATTACCGAAGCATTTGTTTTTCATCATTAATAGCAGCAACAAACATTTATTAAGTGCTAACTCTGTGCAAGGCCCAAGGCAGGATGCAGTGATGAATAAGATGTGATGTTTGTAGTTCATCAGGGGAGGTAAGACAGTCATTGAAAAAACACAAATGTCAACAGAAGATGGTATTTGGTGAATGCTGAATGAGTGGTGGAGAAACAAGAGCTCAAGGAGTTTGGATGTGGGAGAGTGAAAGTTCTCCTGAGGTGTCCAGGGGAGGTTTCTAGAGAGACAGGATCTTAGAAGGTGCAGAAAAGCAGAGAGCATTTATGGTTGAGACAAATAATGTAGGGAAGCAGGGTTGAGAGAATGTAAGGTGGCTTGGTTGGGGTCATGGATAGATCATCCAGAAGGAAGAGAGAGTTGACTCAGGAGAAGGAATGGGAACCCACCCTGGGCAGGGAAAACAGAAGGGGGCTGAAATATCAAGCTAAGAAGGACTTAGGGCTTTGGACTATGGGTCATGAAGAAACAGGGAGTACTTTTGTATGACACATAAAGCAGAGCACAGGGAATAAGCACATCCTTTGTGGAGGCAGTCATCATAGTGCTGACTTCCCAGAAGGAAAACAGTGGGGCTTTCATACAGGAATTTGCTACTTTGTGCCAAGCACTCTGTTAGTTCCTGAAGATGCAAAGGTGAGTAAGAACAGTTCCAGTCTTCAAAGAGTTTTGATTCAGGTACTTGGATTAGAGCAAACTCTTCTTAGTAGAGAATTAACATCTACTCTTCATAGTTCCACTTCTATTCTTGCCCTCCCCCATGTGTTTTATTTCCTATCAACCTCCTCTTTGTGTTTTTCCTTGAGTTCTGTAAAAACCCTCCATTAGTTTCAGCGAAATCTACTAGAACCTTTGAGTCACTCAGTCTCTTCGAGGTGATTTTGAATCCTTCTGACATCAATTCCAGCATTGCATTGATTTAGTTGGATAACCTTCAGGGGCAGTCTTGCTTATTTTATCTCTAAATTAAAATGGAATGCTCCATTGCAGGGCCCAAGGACTGTGGATATACAGGCTCAGTGCTGGGCTTGAAAGTATAGAGTTTCAGGAGTACATATTTCTGTTTTTGAAAATAAGATCAAGAGTTGCTCATTTGCTCTTCACATACATCTCCAGGTTCCACATTCCCAGTTGGTAATGGACAGTGGCTTTTTTTTTTAATATATTGGGTGTAGGTTTGATTGAAACCTGGGACTTGAAACATTCTGAAAGTTATTAAATATTCTCTTTCTGGCTTCTCAGCTACTAGGGTCTCAGGCTTTTCTCCACCTCATCATCACCACTACCACCTTCATTTTTGAACACCTATTTACTAAGACATGTACTAAAAAAAATACTACTTCTATTGTAAATATGTCCATACTCCTTCTACTAACCCTGTGAAGTAGCTGTTAATATCCTCATTATGCGGATGGGAAAATTGAGGTGATTTGAAGATTGGGTGATTTGTCCCAAACCACATATCTCCTGAATGCAAGAGATTTGTGGTTTGGGTCTGAACGCAGATATGTTCACTCCCAAAGTTAAAGCAGGAGCCACTGCATTGTACTCCCTTGTCCTTTCTGTGTTCTGCTTCTTTCTAGCCCTATTCTAGCCACACTTCGTGGTTTCCTTCAGTGACTTCTCCTTTAGGTTTCATCTTTAGACAAGAGGACTGGCTGGATGGTAGGAGTTAAGCTTGAGGGGTGCCTGGGTGGCTTAGGTTAAGCGTTTGCCTTTGACCCAGGTCATGATCTCAGGGTCCTGGGACTGAGCCCTGCATTTGGCTCTCCGCTTAGCAGGGAGCTTGCTTCTCCCTCTGCCTGCCTCTCTCTCAAATAAATAAATAAAATATTAAAAAGATAAAAAGTCAAGCTTGAGAGTCAGATGTGAGTTTGAATCCTAACTCTAGTATGTACTCTAGCTATTTTTAGCCTTTGTTTCCATATCTCTAACAGAGAGGACTACCTCTGAGGATGTTCTGAGCTTTCAGAGAGACATGCATCCCTTAGAACAGAGCCTGGAATAATAATAAGTTTTCAACAAATAGGGCTGTTTCTCACAAGGCCTTGAGTTCCAGTCTGAAGGGGCCCCGTTTCTTTGGCGTGACTCCAGTGGTTCAATTTCTTATCCACTTTCTTGTGTCTGTCAAGTTCTTCTGCTCACTAACTCTTTGCCTCTGGATCTGATTCTTTTCTATCTGAGCAGCTTTTTTCTTTTTGGGTTTTCATCTCAGGCTCTTCTTCTGTGTTTTGTCCCTTAATTGGAATGGCTTCTTAATTCATTTTTTGCTTTGGCTTGAGTCACTCAGATGTACAGTGCGCATGATTGGTGACTGGCTCAAGGAATTAAAAAAAAAAAGGCAAACATAGTTTATACTGTGCAGGTCGTTGGCATTGATTCCTTGTTGGCCAGAAGTCTTGAGACATTTGTGTATTGTGCTTTCTCTAGACTAGGGGTTCTTGGACCAGCACTATCAGCATTATATGGAAAACTATTAGAACTCTTGGGTCCAACCCCAGAAACCCTGAGGGTGGTTTGCTCTTTGTGTTTTAGCAAGCCCTCCAGGGGATTCTGATCCACATTAACATTTGAGAAGCACTAAAGAGTCTCCCTTGAACTGGGACCTTGATGGTGCCCCCCTGGGGTGCCTAGCTGCTCCCTTCTTAAGGCTAGCCTTAGCCTCTGGCCAGGTGCTAGTTACTCACCTTAGCTTGCATTTTCTGATTGGTAACCTTTTGCTGAAGGACTTGCTAATTCATGGCATCCACCTTTGGTATAGACCAAATGGCTTCTCAGAACTGGATTCTTTAGAGATTTGTTTTATCTGATTTGAATTGAATTTAGGTTAATTTCCTCTCCTAAAAAAATAATGTAGCCTTTCTATTTAGCTTAATCTGTATAGCTTTCTTTTATTATATAGGTCATTATGTATCCATTTGTCTCTTAAGGATCACCTTCATCTAGTATATTCAGGGTGTTATTGTTAAGGATATTATTTAAGACGAATTTTGGATGAAATCTTGTTTCAAGACTTTTTTTGGATTAGTAGGAATATGGATGATATGAACTTAATTTATATGGATGGAATGGGATGAAAACTGAAATAGGTTCAAGAAGAAGGCACTTCATCAGACTGTGAACCTTAAGGAGAAAAGGATCACGTCTTACTTGCCTTTGAGTCTCCATCATCTAGTATCATGGCCATCGAATATGTAAGGGCCTACTCTGCACGGGGATTTGGGGCTACAGTGATGAAAAAGTAGATGTGGTTCCTGCCCTTGTAAAGTTTATTGTCTGCTGGTACTCAATGAATAGATTGTGATTTAGTGGGAAACAAGTTATCATACATTATTAAATGAAAGAAACAATATGCGATTTCTTGGATCCAGGAGTTAATACTGGGGAGGATCACCTAAATGAATGAAACTGGGTTAACACACTTAAAAATATTCTGATAACGCATATGAAACTAGCCCTAATTTGAGCTTCTCACAGAAGTCCTCCCTTTTGGCAAAGAGATGGAAATGAGCTGTATTACTTAGCACCTTGGGGTAGCAGAAATAATGATGGTGACAACGCAGGCAGTCACAGCCAGCTTGTGTTTACTGTTTGCCCTGTGTTGGGCACGGTGCCAAGTACTGTGCTGCTCTGGTCCTAGGAGTCCATTGAGACTCCCCTGTCCTCTGAGCTCTGCCACTGGCCTGCAGTGTGCCTCTGCTACCTCGCCTTACATCTCTGGTTTTCTGCATTCTTGTCTCTAAATTGAGCGGATTAGACTTCTAAGATCCTACTCTGTGTGTGTCTCGTTAATAGTTAACAGAAAATATTCAGTCAGAGATTTAGGGTTAAACCTAACTACTTAGCGCAGGATGTGAAGCATGTCACAAAAGGTCTGCCCATATACTAGGGCATGGTGTAGTGGCTAGAGAGGATAGTTCCTGAAACCGGGCCCTGAGTTAGGAAGGTCTGTGCATGACTATCTCCACAACTGTCCTGGTCTTTTAGACTGAATTTACCCTTCCAGCAAAATTTTTGCTTATAAATAAGTAATGCATATTGCATTAAAAAAGTATGTCCATGATATCACATTATTTTGCTTATTAACAACTACAGAACTTCTGCTGAATTTATGAGACGTGCAACAGAATGTTACAGCGTTCTTGAGCCACCACTGTTTTACAAATTTGGCATCTGCAGGCCTCAAAAAGCTGAAATGTTTTAAATTTATTTACACCCTGCAGTTTCCTTAGGGAACTGTTTTCCATAAGCTAATGAGGCGCTGGTGCAAGGCCTCTCTGTTATTCCTGGCAGGAGCACTGAGCCGCATCGGCCTGCTGCCCTGCTTTTTTTCCTCAGTAGTCCAGTGCAAATAATAAATATGGGAAAATACATCATCCCTTTGAATGTGGGAGCCAAGGCTGCAGGGCTGCCAAGGTTAAAACAAAGCAATTGCGAACTTGGAGTTTGTTCATGTCCTGTACCACATGTGCCCACATTTTAGGGACACTCGGAACGTGGCCGTTATCATGTCAGATTACTTACTCTGAGCCCATAGTCTTTTGAAACCTACTCTATAAAATAAACCTTCCTGAAAACATTTTCTTTTGCTGGATCCAATGCTCTCCTGAGGCAGGGAACTTACCTTCTCAATTACGGGTCAAACAGAATTTATCAGTTCACCTCCACGGTGCCTGGCCATGTGCTTTGATAGGAGCAGGGTCTGACGGCACTTCTTGCTTTCACAAGCATGGAGGGGCAGCTGGAGGGGGTGTTTCAGATTATGAAGGCTGCTCGCTTTTCAAGATCAATAACCCTCATTTGTTCACCAGACTTAGGAGTTCACCATGATGGAGGCCTCGATGCACCCTTGACACATAATAGGTGCCCAGTGACTGAAGGAATAAATTGACCTTGCCGCTTTGCTTCTAGTCTCCCACGAGAGCAATCTAAGCGGTATTTTGTCATGCTAGTAAACTGGTATTAATGTTAGCAAAGCTCAAAGATTAAACAAACAGGTTAAATGGCCTCATGGCCTTCATAGCCACCAGGCACAGTCCTTAATACATGCAGACATACCCATCGCCAGCTGTCCTCTGAGATCACCCTTGTCCAGCTTAACTCCATATGAGCAATTAAATCTTACTGATTTAATTGGACATATTCTCTCACCCCCCACCTTCTTTACTGCTTTGTTCTCTCTGCTTGTCACTCAGAGCTGGTTGGGGTCAATACACATGTGTTTCCTGAGTTTGGGGAGGTAGGAAAGAGAAAACAAAATTCACTTGGTGGCTCCGAAGAAATGAAGATCTCTTCAATAATTAGACATATTTCTGTCTTTGCTGTAGTTCTTCGGTAGTCTTGGGTCTGGAGCCAGAGAAGGATCCTGATAATTTTGAAAGTTCTCTTGCAGTTCTGGGACTTAACTGGAACAACATTATCCTTCAGGCCTGGGAGACGCTGGCACACCACTCAGAGCCGATCTTCAGTGAGGATGTGGAGTGGGTGAAGCTTGTTTTGTGTCCATTCACCACCCCCACCTCTCTTAACTTCTTGATGGCTTTCCCCAGCTATCTGATATATCCTTGGATTTCACTCTGAGTTGACTATCCCTCAATGTATTATTGAATAACTGGGGTCTTAGCTAATAAGGGTTCAAGAATTCTAAAGGAGAAAAACGGGAGAGGACCAGAAAAAGAGTAGATGCGAGCTAAAAGCCTAGGTTCAGGGTCACTGCAAATTAGTCAGTGTGCCAGTGGCCTTGGATATATTTCTGGCACACGTGGGCCTCACCTGTCACATAGGACCTTCCCTTTTGTCTGCATCTCCATTGCTCCTCTGAGACCACAGACGTCAGTGCTGGGAGTTGTTTCATTCTGCTATGATTGTGGGGTAGTCATCTCTGCTTCGTTTCTCCACCTAGGGATATGGGCCTGGAGGAGGAAATCAGAAACTAGGGGTGCTGTAAGATTTTTTCTGTGGATGCTAGGTGCTTCACATATACTACCTCTATGATAGCATATTTAAGATAACCTTATGAGATATATACGTTATCATTTTATAGATAAAGAAACTCAAGCTCTGAGAATTTAATTGCTGCAAATCACATAGCTATTAATGGCTAAGCCAATCTGTATACCCAAGCCAGTGTTTTTGTTTTTTTGTTTTTTTTACTGTACTATGACACTTTATTCAGTCTATGAGCTCTGAATTGTCTGGGCAATTGATTTAGATCTTTACTAACCTTTGCCAGGTAGAGCATTTGGCTGTGTCCGTAGAGTCTTTTCCAACTGTAGGAAAATTAGTATCCTGGCTGCAGGTAAGGGCTAAATGCTCTTCAGATGGACAGAACTCCTGGCCTTGCTCCCCCACAACTTCAGGCCTTTGCATGTACTCTTCCCTTTTCCTGAAACCCCTTCCCTGCTCCCAATATCATTGGGAAAATATCAGTTCTCTGTAAATCTGCTCCCATGGGACCAAATGTGTGGGCCGAGCAAGGAGAGCATCTTTTATGCTGTGCTGTCCTTATTTGAGTAGATGTCTGTCTCTTTATCTAGAATATAAAGTCATGAATTGGTAGAGACCAGAATAAACTTCTATACCTGGCATGACAGATATTTAATAAAGATTTAGTAAATGATAGATACAAAATTCTCATCACTGCTCTGTGTCAGGATGACAACACAATTAACTCTTGCCTGAGGAGGACTATTGACAGATTGTCCCCACTCAAGCATGTATCTCCCCTATTATCAATTCTTCTAAGTTGATAAAGTGTTAGGATGAAGGCATCTCCCAGAGGACTTAAATCTACTGATGTTTCCGAGTCCTTTTCCTTGTATTAGTTATTGTTATGTTAATTATTTTTTAAATGTTAGATGCAAACTCTTTTCAGCCTACGTGAAGTGATCTCTTTGAGGGAAACAGAACAGGGAATGTGATAGGGACTGGCTTAGAGGACACAGAAATCCCATAGGGAAGGTGCCATTTTAGGGACACATTTTCTTCCCATGAAGAATACCCTGATAAGGAGGTATGGGCAGACCATAGCAACACGGGGTCTTGGGGAGCTATGAGGGAAGAGAGTGTAGAAGGGAAGGAAGCAGAAGAAGCCAGAGAACAGTGCCATTGCTCTGATGGTGAAGACAAACTTGCAATTCCCTCCCTTGGTTGATGCCTGGGTTAGAGTGAGGCTTGTCAGAGAGACGACAGTCTTTGTCTGTTACTGTGAGTAATTGCTCTTGAAAGGGAGGTCCTCTGCTGCATGTAAATGGTGCCAGCACCTAGGAGCTCTCAATGAACATGAAATTAACCAAGGTTCAAAGACCATCCAGACACATGGAACATAGGTCACCAGAAATCCCAATTTGGGGACAGTCTGCAGTTAAGAGAAAGCAGCAGGAAAGAGCAAGCTGGCTTTATAGGGGCTGTTATAGGAACTAAATTTTATATCCAGCCAATTGCCTACAATGCCTACATCTTCCTAATGAGAAATGATTTTCAGAATGAGAACTCTGGAGTCTTGTAAGATTCTCATTCACCAAAGTTAGATCTCCTGGTGAAGGTATAGTTGGCAGGTGATGAGATGGTTCTTTGAACCAAGGGATGAGAATTTGCACACTCAGGTGGGCTTGCCCATCCCCATGATCAGGGTTTGTGGTACTTTATTCTGAATATCTCTAATGTATTTGAATTCTTTTCTAATGCCAGAGGATGGGTTTGGTAAAAGCCTCCCAGTGTGTCTGGGTACCAGGTTTTGGGAAGAAGACAAGAGGACAGATGACCAACCTGTATAAAATGATGTAATTTTGATACAAAAGTACATAGGGCTTTGAAAGCAGAAGTCATGGAGATTTTTATGGATTGGTTAGTCACTTGTGCTGTGAATGCAGCCTGGCGCAGAATCCAGAGCTCCCCTGTGGTTCAGGAGGTCACCTTCCAAACAGAGCCTCACCAAATCAAGCCCTCATTCTGATCCAGCACCACTGTTGTGTTGCCTTAGATGGCAGTCCAAACAGTGGTTGGCATGAGGACCTTTTCTGTGTATCTTTCAGACCAATAACGCACAGGACGGAGGCCTTTATTTCAGGCTTGATTCTACTCACTGGGTTGGAAGGGCAGTAGAATTGTTGGACTAATATGGGGTGTGAAGAATCTAGGTATGTATTGGGAATTCCAGACATTTTGATTGGCACTTATCAAATAGCAGTGTGTGTGGGGAATGTACCTACAGTTCAATGACCAGAGTTTATGTGACGTTTAATTCTTGGTTGCGCTGATTACCTAATTTTTCTGTCTGCCTAATCCATCTCAGTTTTCTTTCTTCCTTTCTTTCTTTCTTTCTTTCTTTCTTTCTTTCTTTCTTTCTCTCTTCTTTTTTCTTGCTTTCTTGCTTTCTTGCTTTTTTCTTTCCTTCTTTTCTTTCTTTTCTTTTCTTTTTTTCTTTCTTGTGATTTTATTTATTTGAGAGAGAGGGAGAGCAAACATGAGAGGGCAAAGGGGCTGAGGAAGAAGCAGACTCCCCACTGAGTAGGGAGTCCCATGCAGGACTCCAGTGGGACTTCAGCATCATGGCCTGAGCCAAAGGCAGTTGCTTAATCAGCTGAGCCACCTAGGTATCCTGTCTCAGTTTTCATATCTGTAAAGTTGGTGCAGTAGTGGTAACTTCACACGCTTGCCACAAAGCAGAAATTAGTGCTGTATCAAGGTAAGAAGTCATGTAAAATAGTGATCTCTGGGAGTTGCAGAGGCTGAACCTACTGGGCACTGATGGGAACAATTTCTATAGTGGCAGGTACCGAGAAACTTGGCACCCCTCTGCTATTCTTTTCTTTGATGAAATCAGCCATCAGGCTCTGGTTGGCTTATTTGTAAAGAGAAAAATAGTACAACCAAAGTAAACAAAAGTGGGAAATTGCATTTGTATAATTTAAAAATGGTTTATTTTTTAAAAAATTCAAGTCATTTGTTTTCATTCAAGCCATTTCCTCTTGGTTTGAATGGATTATTGGTTTGTCGTTAATTGCACTTTGCTTAGAGTTTTTCTCCTATTTCAAGACCAAGTACTATTCTTTTGTTGATATAACCACTGACCTTATTAAAAGTTTGTCCAGATAAATCATGGTTTTGAAGATAAGAGGGACACTAACACAAACATGGAAAGCTGGTCACCACATGGAAGTTTGGAAAAATCAGTGCTCTACATTTGGTTAACGGGCACGTTTTAGCGTATAGTTCTAACTTGCGTTTTTTAATCCATTTGCAGCCTCATTGGGAAATGGGGAGGAGCTGTGAGTTTACTTGTAGATTTGCATGGAGTGTTACATTTTTAAGAAATTTCCAAAGCATTTTAATCAGACAAGCTTTTGTTGGCTGAGAAATTCTATGATGCACCCAAAATACTTTTGCAGTGTAGTGTTGAGTGCCATTTTATTCCCATGAACTAGAAGTTCAGTACAAAAGGTCAGGATTGAGAAACGCAGTCTGACATTTTATATATGTACCTATATCTCACTTAGGGCTGAGCCATTCCTGAAAGTTAGTTTAAATTTTCCAAGTATCTTTAGGGAGAGGCAAAAGCCTCACAATCTAAGAGGCTCAGGCATCTCATTTGTGGGTCTATTCAAACTTTCCATTCCTTTATTATGTGTGCATAATGGAAAGCTCTTTAATGTTAAAAGTAAATAATGGCCTTTAAGGTAGAAGCACTCAGATTAGTGACTTTAAATATTATTATACATTTGTAACTGCAGCCAGATTATTTGATAATGCCTGTCACTGTCTATTACCAGAGAACACTTGGAATGCTTTTGGCCTATTTTATGAAGGTTTGTTTCATAAGAGGAAGTAGATGTTTTAAAATATGATAACAAGGTTATGAAACTTTAGTTTCAGATGTAAAGAATGGTTGTTTGTTGATGAGAACAGAGCATGCCCAAAGCAAGAAAGGCTTTTTATTACTACCATTCAGGTTGACCTGCTTTAAGCAGCAACAGATGAGTCTTTTCGATACTAGATAGGGTGGAGTGAGTTGTAATTGTTTTACTTATCTGCCCTTATCTTAATTCATCTGCATATTTACTTATTTCAAATATAATTATCTTATTTGTCTGCATTTTCTCAGGGTGCAAGGGGGGAAATTTGAGCACCCTTCCTACAGTCCTTCTTATGGAGTCCCTACATTCTTTTCTTCTATTTGCATGTGACTTAATTCATAGGCATCTAATACAGAGCCCCGCTCTGCTAACTTGCAGAGTTAAGTTGACTGCAACTAGTTCATAACTTGAGTTACCACATCCTGCAGATTTTTACTTTGCAATGTTTCTTGACTATGCCCCTTTTTTATTTCCATTTCCAAGGCTACTTTGGCCGTCTGGTCTCTAAACTTACATGACTAACTGCTCATCTGTGTAACATAGTGCCTTCTTTACTGTGCTGTCAGATTAATTTCCCAATAGGGCACTTTATTCCTACCACTTCCCTGCTCAAAAGCACCACCACATTCCCATTACCTGCTGAGAAAGTGCCAGCTTCTCAATCTGGCATGTAAGCTGCTTCTAATATGGCTCCATTCATTGGAAAAAAACAAAACAAAACTTTGGAACCTTTGTCAGCACATTGATGGATTTTGAGGACATAGTGACAAGGTCAGGAAGAGCCTCTGCTCTTCTGGATCTTCTAATAGGGGAGACAGATGTTAAGTAGCTTATGGCAAAATCAGTTATTTGTTGCCCATTGTGCGATGTGCTACAAAGGAGAAGCACCGTGTGCTTCAAGTATGTTACAAGAGTGCAAGGAAAGGCTCACTGAACTCTGAGAGACATCCTGAAGTGTGGACAAATGCTGGTGAGATGGAGTGAGGCTGGGGCAGTGGGAGTGGGGAAGGGAAGGGTGGGGGAGGTCATGCAGAGGGAACAGACCACGGGGAAAAAGAAGGTATACCTGTGAGGAACAGAAAGCAGACTTTGCAGAGTAAGCCAGAAGAGAGCAAGTAGAGGAAAGCAGTCTCCATCTGCAGTGCTTGGTGGGCCTAGAGACAATTTCAGACTTTATTCTCTGGGCAGTGGGGAACTTTGAGTAGGATATGACATAACCAGATCTGGCTTTTAAGAAGTCACTCTGCTGTGGGAGAAACGGGTGCCTATAGAAAGAAGCTCTTGCAAAAGCCCAGGCAAGATATTACTTTTGGGAGGTCAGATTTAATCAATACGTTTAAGGCAGATTGGAAGGGATTTGGAAGCTGTTGGAACTGGCAGGTAAGGGAGCAGCAGAATGACTGTTGGGATGCTGGCGACCATTCTCCAAGCCAGGGAGTACTGGAGAAGACTAAATTTGGGAAGAAATGTTATGTCTTTAACTTTTGGGAAGAAATATTATGACTTTAACTTTTACTTTTTCTTTTTTTCTTTTTTCTGGGGGGGAGGGATAGAGGTAGGAGAGAGAGAATTTTTTTTTAAATTTCAATTTTTAAGTAGTTAACATACAGTGCAGTATTGGAGTAGAATTCAGTGACTCATCACTTATGTATAACACCCAGTGCTCATCATAACAGGTGTCCTCCTTTTTTCTTCTTCTTTTCCTTTTTTTTAACATTTTATTTTGAGAGTTTGTATGCACCAGGGGGAGAGGGAGAAGCAGACTCCTCACTGAGCAGGAAGGCTGATGTGGGGCTTGATCTGAGCTGAAGGCAGACACTTGGCCAACTGAGCCACTGAGGTGCTCCAACAAATGACCTCTTTAATACCCGTCACCCATCTAGTCCATCCCCTACCCACCTCCCTCCATCAACTCAGTGTGTTCTCTATCATTAAGAGTCTCTTATGGCTTGTGTCCCTCTCTCCTTTTTCTCTTTTCCCCTTTTCCATATGCTTATCTGTTTTGTTTCTTAAATTCCACATGAGTGAGGTTATAGGGTGTTTGTCTTTCTCTGAATGACTTTTTTCAATTAGCCTAATATACTCTAGCTCCATCCATGTTGTTGCAAATGGCAGGATTTCATTCTTTTGATGGCTGAGTAATATTCCATTTGTATATGTACCACATCTTCAGTTGATAGACATTTGGGCTCTCTCCATAGTTTCAACATAACTATTTTTGATAATGCTGCTCTAAAAATTGGGGTGCATGTATCTCTTGGAATCTATATTTTTGTATCCTTTGGGTAAATACCTACTAGTGTAATTGCTGGATTGTAGAGTAGTTCTCTCTTTAACATTTTGAGGAACATCCTTACTCTTCTCCAGGGTGACTGCACCAGTTTGCATTCCCACCAGCACTGTAAGAGGGTTCCCCTTTTTCTGCATTCTTTCCAACACTTGTTATTTCCTGATTTGTTAATTTTGGCTATCCTGACAGGTGTGAGATGATACCTCATCATGGTTTTGATTTGTGTTTTCCTGATGAGGACTGAGGTTGAGCAGCTTTTCATGTGTCTGTTAGCTCCCTGGATGTCTTTTTTGGAAAAGTGTCTATTCATGTCTTCTGCCTGTTTCTTAAATAAGTTGCTTGCTTTTTGGGTGAGTTTAGGTTCTTCGTAGATTTTGGATACTAACCCTTTATCAGATATGTCATTTACAACTATCTTCTCCCATTCCATACGCTGCCTTTTAGTTTTGTTGATTGTTTTCCTTGCTGTACAGAAGTTTTTATCTTGATGAAGTCCCAGTAGTTCATTTTTCCTTTAGTTTCTCTTGTCCGTGGTAACATGTCAAGTAAGAACTTGCTATGGCTGAGGTCAAAGAGGTTGCTGCCTGTGTTCTTCTCTAGGATTTTGATAGATTCCTGTTTCAAATTAAGGTCCTTCATCAATTTTGAATTTATTTTTGTGTATACTGTACGAAAGTGGTCCAGCTTAATTCTTTTGCATATTGCTGTCCCAGTTTTCCAGTTTTCCGAACACCATTTGGTGAAGAGTCTGTCTTTTTTCCATTGGATATTCTTTCCTGCTTTGTTGAAGATTAATTTACTGCATAGTTTTGGGTCCAATTCTGGGTTCTCTATTCCATTCCATTGATATATGTGTCTTAGTTTGTGCCAGTACCATACTGTCTTAATGATTATAGCTTTGTACTACAGCTTGAAATCTGAAATTGTGATGCCTACAGTTTTTTCTTTTTCAGAATTGATTCTGAAAAATCTATGGCTTTCAGAATTTGATTCTGAAAAATCTTTGGCTATTCAGGGTCTTTTGTGGTTCCACATAAATTTTAGGATTGTTTGTTCTAGCTCTGTGAAAAATGCTGGTGGTATTTTGATGGGGATTGCATTAAATGTGTAGATTGCTTTGAGTAGTATAGACATTTTAACAAAGTGTGTTCTTCCAATCCATGAACGTGGAATATTTTTCCATTTCTTTGTGTTCTCTTCAATTTCTTTCATAAGTGGTCTACAGTTTTCAGAGTATAGATCTTTTACTCTATTTGAATTTATTCCTAGGTATCTTATTGTTTTTGGTGCAATTGCAAGTGGAATTGATTCCTTGATTTTTTAAAAAGATTTTATTTATTTATTTGACAGAGAGAAACACAGTTAGAGAGGGAACACAAGCAGAGGGACTGAGAGAGGGAGAAGCAGGCTTCCTGCCGAGCTTGAAGCCTGATGTGGGGCTCAATCCCGGGTCTCCAGGATCATGACCTGAGCCGAAGGCAGTCACTTAACCAACTGAACCACCCAGGCACCCCATTGATTTTTTTTTTTCTGCTGCTTTGTTATGGTGTATAGAAATGCAACATATTTGTGCACATTGATTTTTATATCCTGTGACTTTGCTGAATTCTTGCATGAGTTTGAACAATTTTTGGTAGAGTCTTTGGGTTTTCCACATAGAATATCAGGTTGTCTGTGAATAGTGAAAGTTTGATTTTTTTTTCCCTTGCCAATTTGGATGCCTTTTATTTCTTTCTGTTGTCTGATTACTGAGGCTAAGACTTCCAGTATTATGTTAATAGTAATGGTGAAAGTGGACATCCTTGCTTTGTTCCTGACTGTAGGGGAAAGGCTCAATTTTTTTCCCACTGAGGATAATATTAACTTTGGGTTATTATAGGCTTTCGGTTGTTGAGGTATGTTCTTTTAGCCCCACTTCGTTGAAGGTTTTTTTTTTTTTTTTTTTTTTTTTTAATCAGGAAAGGCTGCTGTAGTTTGACAAATGCTTTTTCTGCATTCATTGACAGGATCATATGGTTCTTGTCTCTTCTTTTATTAATGTGGAAAATCACGTTGATTGATTTGCGAATATTGAGGCAGCCCAGGAATAAATCCCACTTGATTGTTGTGAACAATTCTTTTAATGTACTGTTGGATTCAATTTGCTAGTATTTTATTGAGAATTTGTGCATCCATGTTCATCAGGGATATTCACCTGTAATTCTGTTTTTGGAATCAAGGTAATGCCGGCTTTGTAGGATGAGTTTGGAAGTTTTCCTTCCATTTCTATTTATTTGAAACAGTTTGAGAGGAATAGGTATTAACTTTTGGCTCAGGACTTTTGTTTGTTGGGAGATTTTTGATTACCGATTTAATATCTTTGCTGGTTATGGGTCAATTCAAATTTCCTTTTTCTTCCTGTTTCAGTTTTGGTTGTTTGTAAGTTTCTAGGAATCTGTTCCATTTCTTCCAGATTGCCCAGTTTGTTGGCATATAATTTTTCATAGTATTCTCTCGTTTGTATTTCTGTGGTGTTGGTTGTGATCTCTCCTCTACCATTTGTGATTTTATCTATTTGGGTCCTTTCTTTTTTCTTTTTGATAAGAGTGACTTGGAGTTTATAAGTTTTATTCTTTTGAAGAATCAGCTCTAAGTTTCATTAATCCATTTTCTATTTTTTCATTTTGTTTTGTTTCTGTATCATTTATTTCTGTTCTAATCTTTATTTCCCTTCTTCTGCTGGCCTTAGGATTTATTCGCAGTTTCTTTTCTATATCCTTTAGGTGTAATGTTAGGTTGTGTGTTTGATACTTTTCTTGCTTCTTGAGGAAGGCCTGTATTGCTATGTACTTACCTTTTAGGACTGCTTTGGCCACATCCTAAAGGTTTTGGGCTGTTGTGCTTTCATTTTCATTTGCTTCCATGTAATTTTACAATTGTTCTTTAATTTCCTGATTGACCTATTCATTGTTTAGTAAGATGTACTTTAACCTTCATGTATTTGAGGTCTTTCCAAATTTTTTCTTGTGGTTGACTTTCAATTTCATAGCTTGTGGTCTGAAAATATGCATGGTATAATCTTGATATTTTTGTACTTGTTGAGGCTGATTTGTAACCCAGGATGTGATCTATTCTGGAGAATGTTCCATGTGCACTTGCGAAGAATGTGTATTCTACTGTAGGATGAATGTTCTTTTTTTTTTTTTTTTTTTGAATGTTCTGGTCCAGTCAAAGCCATTGTTTCTTTGTTGATTTTCTGCTTCAGTGATCTGCCCATTGCTATAAGTGGGGTGTTAAAGTGCCCTACTATTAGTGTATTATTATCAATGAGTTTCTTTAAGTTTGTTTTGAAGTGTTTTATGTATTTGGGTGTTCCCATTTGGGGGGCATAAATATTTACAATTGTTAGATCCTCTTGATGGATAGACCTTTAATTATGATATAATGCCCTTCTTCATCTCTTGTTATAGCCTTTATTTTAAAATCTAGTTTGTCGGGGGGAGACTGGGTGGCCCAGTCAGTTAAGCATCTGCCTTCAGTGCCGGTCATGATCCCAGGGTCCTGGAATTGAGCCCGCGTCAGGTTCCCAGCTCAGTGGGGAGCCTGCTCCTCCCTCTCCCTCTGCCTCTCCCCCTACTTGTGTATTCTCTTTCAAATAAACAAACAAACAAACAAATAAATAAATAAATAAAATCTAATTTGTCTGTTAAAGTATGGCTACTCCAGCTTTCTTTTGACATTTATTAGCATGATAGATGGCTCTCTGTCCCCTCACTTCCAAATTGCAGGTGTTTTTAGGTCTAAAATGAGTCTCTTATAGGTAGCATGTTGATGGATCTTGTGTTTTTATCCATTCTGATACCCTCTGTCTTTTGACTGGAGCTTTTAGTCCATTTACATGCAGGTGATTATTGAGAAATAAGAATTTAGTGCCATTGTGCAACCTGCAGAGTTGGTGTTTCCAGTTTCTGGTGTTCTCTGGTCCTTTCTAGTCTTTGTTGCTTTTGGTCTTTTTTCTTCCCTCAGAGTCCCTCTTACAATTTCTTGCAGGGCTGGTTTAGTGGTCATAAACTTCTTTAGTTTTTGTTTGTCTGGGAAACTCTTTATCCCTCCTTCTATTTGGAATGACAGCCTTGTAGATAAAGTATTCTTGGATCCACATTTTTCTCTTTCACCACATTGAGTATTTCCTTCCACTCCTTTCTGGCTTGCCAAGTTGGGAGAGAGAGAATCTTAAGCAGAGTGTGTGGCCCGACACAGGGCTCGATCTCATAACTCTGAGGTCTTGACAGATAAAATTAAGATTTGGACATTTAATATCTGTGACACCTAGGTGCCCCTGCTTTTTACTTTTTATAAGACATTCAAATACTGATTTTTTCAGTAGGCAAATAAATTGAAAGGCAGTGTTGCAGTAGTTAAAAAGCATGGTCTGTGGACCCTGATTGACTCTTAGCAGCTATGTGACCTTGGGAAAGTTTCTTAACCTTTCTGTGCTCCTTATTTTCTTCATCTGTAAAATGGGGATTTTAACAATACCTATGTTATAAGGTTCCTTTGAGGCCCAAATGAGCTTAGCATATATAAAGAACTTAGATTGGTGCCTGCATAGAATGGATACTATATTGATGTTGGTCACTATTATTATTTATAGACAAGCCCAAAGCTCAAAGAAATCTGGACTCCTTCTGTAAATTTGGGGTTTATTCATGAATGCTAAGTGTGCAGCTTCATGTAGGATGAGGCTTTTTTGGGAGTGTGTACAGAATGAAGAAGGAAAATGGCCTCACTCTAGGTCTCAAGGAATCTAAGAATAGACTGAAGATGAATGATTCACAGTGCCTGGGACTGAGTGGGAAAGATTAAAGACAGAAGAGAAGTTTGGAAGCAAAGAGAAGACTGTATTTTAAGGAGGATGAAGGCTTCAGCAGTGTCATTTGCTGCTAGGAGTGCCTGAATGCTAGGACTGAAAAATGCCTGACTGATAGCAAGCAACCATTGCAAACTTTTATAATTTTAGGTGGTGCAGTGGAGATTGAAGCCAGGTTAGAGAATGGGGAAAGAGGGAGACTTTAGGTGGGAAAAAATTATTTGAGATATTTGGCTTTTCAAAGAAGAAAACTTCTGCCAGGAATACAGGTTACTTCCTGGCCAAGTGTGGGCCAGTAAATAAGGACTAGCCCTGAAGTCTCTAAATTCCCTTTTGCATGCAGTGGAGGGAGCTATAATTCCCTTGGTTATCACCCTCAGTTCAATTCAGGAATTAGCCAGGTGGTCCCCTGCATTGACTGAGTTCAGCAATTGTGGAAGTGGCCTGTGTTGGCCAGGTTTCTGTAGGATTTGGTGATCTTGACATCATCAGTGGGTAGCAAGAATATCTTACTACTCAGGGAACATGATAGTTGAGGGATTGAGGAACGTGGTAACCAGGCTTTTTCTGGAAAGTGAACGAGAGCCGTGACTCAGAAGGAACCTGGCTTCTCTGTCAGTCTGGGATCAGATGCTTGTGTGTGGAAGAACATTTTCTTTTCTTATCTTTTTTTTCTCCCTCCCTCTCTCCCTCATCCCCCCGCCCCCCCTGCTCTTTCTTCTTCTTCTTCTTCTTCTTCTTCTTTTTTTTTTTTTTGTCTGATATAGGTCTGGATGAGATCCCAGATCAAAGTACCACTTTAACAAATGTATGCTCCATCACCTCAAGTGAGGAAATGTGACAGAACAATCAGGTCTGGGTTGAAAAAAGATGTTTTGTGGGAGCATCTGCTTTTGGGAAGACTTTCCTCTAATGTCGCCCTTTAACTACAAAGTGTGAGCCTTTCATTGTAGCATGCTGTGATTTGCTGACAACTGTTGGAATGTGAAAGTGAACTACCTTAGGTCATCTGATTATGATGCCCAGCCACTGGAGGGCTCCAGGCAGGCCTGGAGAACTGTGAAGTCACTGGATTTTGTAAGGGAAGGATTCACTGAGATTGATGGTACTCATTTCCCATAGTTTCTGCCCCCTGCCCCTGAGCACTACACCTTTTGTGCAAGAAAGAAACAAATAATAGGAAATTAAACCTAGTCAATTCACATTATTCATGGTAGTTTTGTTTTAAAAGTTTCTGTGTAAACACTGAATATTGAGCCCTTGTCCCTAGAGGAAATACAAGCTTAGGCTGTACTTCACTTTTTCTTCAGTGGTTAGTATATTTAGCCTTGTTTTATGTGCCTTTCTGTTTAAAGCTACCTTATTGTCCATTCGTTAGCATTGAACCCTTGGCTAACAGTGCTAGAACTCATGTGTGAATTTATCTAAGACATGTATGTAAGGTGTATCATACCATAGCTTTCTTGTGCTTGGGAGCAATAGATAGCACTTCAGTACTATGGGGTCATTTTTAACAGTGAAATTATAAAAAAGTACAGAACAAAAATTGTGGCACTAAATATACCATGAGAAAGAATACTTGTATATAGTCTGAAAGCTGAAACGAGAAGGCGGGGTGTCCCTGCTGTTTGACTTCAGTTGGGAACACGTGTGTCAGGCAGCTCAAAATTTGCCCTACTTTGTGCATGTTCACAAATGAGTGGGAAAGCGGGGTGAATATTGATATTAGGGTTACAATAAGTTTTAAGGAGTAGATGAATAAAAAAATAATGGAATCCAGGAATAATGAGGTTCAGTTTTCATGGACGTCTGTAATTTGGATAATTCGGTATAAGTTGATTATTTAAACCATTCAACACACCTTCTTACACTGAGATTCTATCATTGTTCTGGGGGGTTGAAACCAATTCAGTCCAAATGTCTATCCTTTTTGTATTTAAAATGCAACATAGGAGATATTCAGAAACATGGCAGGACGCCAAAAGGTCCATCCTCAGACTTGTCCTTCTCACAGTGGCAAGACGGCTGTGGCAGTTCTGAGCATCCTATTCAAATCCACAAGAGAGAAACTATTTCTTCCTGTGTGTCTTCTATTAGTGAAAAAACCTGAAGCATTCTAGGATATTTCCTTTCACATCTCATTGACTGGGAGTATGTCACAGGTCTAGCCATTTGCCGGAAAGAGTAATGAGATCAAGATAATTGACATAAACCAATCCAAATTCACCCCCTTGTCCTGGGGATACACATCTTCTGAAGCAACATGGCTTTTTTTTTTTTTTTTAAGATTTTATTTATTTCAGAGAGAAAGAGAGGGAAAGAGAGCACAAGCCGGGGGGTGGAGGGGAATAAGGGCAGAGAGAGAACTAGACTTCCTGCTGAGCAGCGGGCCCATATGGGACTTGATACCAGGATCCTGAGATCATGACCCAAGCTGAAGGCAGCTGCTTAACCGACTGAGCCACCCGGGCACCTGCAATGTGACTTTGCAGAGGAGATGATTTTGAACAAAACTGGGCTCTCTCAGAAGAGGAAAAGGAAATAAATTTGGGATAATCGAACAATAGTGTCTACCATACCTACTAATCAGAGAGTGTTCACTAATATATGGGAAGAATTTTAATCTCAATTTAAGTTTGTGTTTTATGTTAGAGTTTCTACCACCCTTAGTAGGCTACCAGGACAATTACACAATATCCTTCTGGATACTTCTCTTCAGAGGAAATATTCAGAGGTTCATTTTTCCTTCAGGCACATAGGAAAAAAGCTCTCATGAAAACCATTAGGGGGAAAACTCTGAGCAAGAATTTGTGGGACTTAATCTTGCTATGGTAGGATAAAAGGGAGTCCAGATTCTTTGCTACTACTCCCTTTGAGAGATGGAATCTAATTGCCAACCCCTGGGGTTGGGCTGGTCTTTACGGGTTGTCTAATCAAAATAATGTAGACCCAGGCCTCTTTGAATAGTCAGTCTTGAGATATATCTGCTGTGTTACGAAGAAGTCCAAATATTCCATGGAGAGACCTCTGTGAAGAAGAACCAAAGCCCCTGATGACAGTCTGGGGTCCAAGCTGATAGACAGCATCAGCTTGCCAGGCATGTGAGTGCATCATCTTGGAAGTAGGTCTTCCAGTTCCAGGTGAGCCTCCCCAGCCGAAGCTGCATGGAACAGAGAGGAACCATCTCTACTGAACTTTACCCTAATTGCAGATTCATGAGCAACATAATTGACAATTTTTGTTTTAAACCACTGTAGTTTTAGGTGGTTTGTTATTAAGCAATATATAACCAGAACACTTAAGAGAAAGCAGGACAGACTCAAGATTGGAATAAGTCTAGCTGGATACTTAAGAAATGGATAGGCTTCTATTTAGACTCTTATTAATCACCCTACCTCTACCATGGTGCTCCAAAATACTTACTGAATTGAAGAATGAATGAATGAATGGTCATTTCACCTTTACTGCCTTCAGAATAAAGAGAAAATTTTAGCCAGTTCTTTTCTAGTAATATGACTTCAAACCTTGGTCCTTTCTGTTTCTTTGGAACATCCAGAAAAATCCTAGAATCAAAGAGCTAAAAGGGAGCATGTGTGATTTGTCACCCTGCCCTGGGGTTACATGGCACTTCATTCATAGGCTTTCCAAGTTGGTTTTATTGCCTCTTTAACATTTCTCTTGAAAATCTCAGAAGAAAAGCATCATCCTCAGTATGTGACAAGTGAGTCATTGATATTATATGTCAAGAAAATGGAGAAAAAACATTTTCCCCCTAATTTATAATAAAAAGGGAATTTTATTTGTATTTTCTTAAATGTACTTATTTCCACATTTTATATAATGATGTCCACTGCATTTTGGAATGATTTCCCAACAGATAATAGAGTTCTTATTTTTTTTTCCCACAGGGTTATTTACAAAGCCCATAGAGCAGAGCCCCCAACTTTGTAGAGCATGGGGCGGGGAGGGGGTTCTACCTTAGTGGCCAGTGAATACCAGATCTCTCTAATGGGGACATTGCCTTAAGTGACTGGGCTCATCAGGCACCACAGAAATAAATTGTAGAGTTAAGTTTGCTTCCTGCTTGAGCATTGCCTTTAAGTCCTTAGGCTTATGGTACTCACTGTGGAGTTCCCTGGACTCTTCACAAGAATTTTATGTATGGAGGGAGGTTATGACCAATGAAGTCTTTGCTTGAGAAGCAAATTATGTCTTCAGTTTTAATATTTGCCTCAAGGAGGCAGATAGATACTATTGTGAATAGCTAGGAGAGTTGAGAAAGAGCTGGTAATTCACACAAATTGGCTCTGTGAATCCTTCTAGTTGTGCAACCCATGTTCTTAATGTGAAAAAAAGAAGTTGGGGTATGTATTTTTGTTAAATCCTAAGATCAACAACTTTGTAGGACAGAGTAAACAGGAGAACTGCCTCTAAGACCAGTGTTGAAATCCCATTTCTGTCATGCAGTGTTTTCAAAGGGCAGCCTGCAAACCATTTTTACCAGAATTACCTGGTGTGTATACTTGTTAAATATTCAAATACCTGGGCCTCACTGTAAACATAATGAATCTGAAGGGGGTTGGGACAGGAATCTGCTTTTCTAATAAGACTTTCCTGTTATTTAAAACGTCCTGACACCTGCTATTGCTGCAGAAAGACTGGTGGTTTGTGAACAACCATCTCAGAGGTAAAAAAGAGTCTTTAGAAGACACCGAGAGATGAGTATTTCACCTTCCACTGTCCCCAAATGACTTGTCAGGAAGTGGAACTTACAGAGAGATATTTGGGACTCCATAAGTGGTTCTGAATAGGAATCTTTAAACTCTTGATCAACCATTTTCTACTTTAAATTTCTGCCATTGACATTCTTATGCAGAAATACTGTTCAATAGAATTTTGGAGCATTTCTAAAAATACTGCATTATCACAGACCTTGATTAACTCAAAGGTAAGAAATCAAAGGGGATGGGTATTTGCCTCTTTAAGAGAATACTTCAACACTTTAGAAGTTGGGATTAACATATATTGTTCCTTATGGTCTAATGAAAACCTGTGGTCATAAAAATATTGTCTTAAATTGTTATAGTGGTTCCAATAATTAACACCTTTCTGAACTGAATCTGAGCTGGCCTAATGACCTCCTTGGACTAAAACAGTTGGTGGAAGTAACATTGTACAGTTCTGGGCCAGGGTCCCCTTTCATGCTCTTGTGGCTTGTTATGCAAAGAAGCTTAGGCTAGTCTCTTTGAGCATGAGAGGAACTATGGAGGAAGAAGCCCTGGTGGGTGAATGACCTTGAGCTGTCACAGTTGAGGCACCAGAGTTGTGAGTATAGCCATCTTGGATTTTCTAGCTTCAGTTTGCCAACTGACTGAAAATATGTGAATAAACCCAGAGAACTCATGGAACACAGACAAGCTACCCAGCTGAGCCCAGTCCGGATTGCAGAATTATGAGCAAATCAATGGTTTTAGGTCTCCGATGGGAATGATTTGTTACAAACCACTAGATAACTGTAACAAACATGGTGGGAGACATGGGTCCTTTGGGTCACATGACACGTAGGGAAGCCAGCTAGGAAGAACTATTATGGAAGCACCTAGGGATGGCGACACACTAGTTGGGCTGTGGATACTTCTGTTTTCTTTTTTTTTTTTTTTTTTTT